>MU185943.1:179388-200243 GCA_016904865.1 Pissodes strobi
AAATTAATTTTACTCCATCTCTAATGGTCTTCTTGCTACCAAGGTGAAATGTAGTCAAGTATCGATTTTCAACTGTTTATAGCTGTGAAACTACTAACTCTAGAGGTATAACATCATACATCAAATATGCTTAGAATTTTAAGTAGAATCCAAAAATGTAATAAAATATAGGGTGTTTCATTTAAAAAAGTGTAACTTTCTTTGACCATCCTGTATATAAAAAAGTGACGATTAAAACAATACAAAAAAAATAAAGATGATTTTACTAGGAACAACTTTTGTATTTAAATTTTTTTTCCAACCCCCGTAGCTTTCGAGATAAGGTATAGGCCCCTCTTAAACGGGCCACCCTGTACTTTCGTGCACTGTGTTTTAATATAACGAAATGAGCAGACCTCTACATTGTTGGCAGTATCGGATCCACGTGTTTCAACGTTTTTCTAAGACCTAACTCATAAAGAAGATATTAATTATTTGCATTTCTTTTGTATAGTGACTAAAAAAGAGCTTCTCTATGTGAGGTGACTTTTGTGTATAAAATAAAATGAGAAATATATTTGTATTAAACTTAGTACCTTGGCCTAATTTGAATTCTCATGCATATCCCTAATGACTTATTTTAACTATGGGCGGTGTTCCTCGAAGTAGTCGGCGACGTTACGTTCCATATCGGGTAAGCCCGCTCAAGATGAATACTTTAAAAGGTGGGAGCTTTCTATAACTTAGTAATTTTTAGTGCAAAAGAAAGTAGAGATTGGTTGCAATGATAGCATAAGTTAATTAATCTCCTACAAGCGTTGATGTAGGATAAAAAGTTTTTTGTAAACAACTGGATTTACTACCCTACTGATAGCGCCACAAAATGCAGAGATTGCTGAGGGAGGAAGCTCGCGACCTTGATGGAAATCATAAAGAACATTGATTAGTTGTACTCCACAGTATAACTAGGCGCAAATATATGCCATTAAATTGAATCATATCCGATAACTAGGCTGCTTTTAGAGCAGTAAGCTCAAGCAATATCGAATTCAGATTCCATACTAATTTTATAGCTTATTAAGCTATTTAATATTGTTTACAAAGCTTTTATTCTGATTGACAAATATATCGGAGTAAGCGGCCGCTGGGTACCAGGCCATAGCTGCATTTGGTAGCCAGACCGAAAGTTGGAAATAGTTTTATTTAAACTGACACAGGCATATCAGTTAGTATCGCTAGAAAATAAATACCTATCTGGATTGAACATAAATATAGCCGTTATTAGGTAGGTAAAGGTCAGAGATCCAGTAAACCACTCGGCCAACAGAAATTGAAGATGTTCAAGATTGCTGAAGAAACTATACATAGAGAAGCTGTTTTTTAGCCACTATACAAAATAAATGCACATAATTAAAATCTTCTTTATGAGTTATGCCTTAGAAAAACGCGTGAATCCGATACTGCCAACAATGTAGAGGTCTGCTCATTTCGTTATAGTAAAACCCAGTGCACGAAAATAGGTTTTTTGAAGTGAATATTATCCATGTTATATAGTTTATCCTGATACACTCTCTCCTTCAAATACCCGACAAGAAAAAAATCCAATGGTGTAAGGCACAACAACCTTGGTGGCCCCATCGACCTATCCAGTGATCTGGGAAGACTCCATTTAATTATCGCGAGAGGGTAGTAGTATTGTCCTATTATTTGCACATACCTCAAGAAAAAACATCTTGACTTCCTAATATCAGAAATTTTGATTGCAAACTTCAGTTCAAAGGTACCCAAAATGTTAATATTGTGAATGACCATCAAAAATTAAATTGGAACACTAAAATTCTTGAACCACGTGGACAGTTTTTTTTTGCACATTATGTTGCATTATTTGGGAACGATAACAAGTTATTTATTGGACAGGCATCACATGTATTCAGTTAACCTTTTAGTTCGATCATTAAATTATAACCGTTAGCATTTTGCAAATTTTGAATTCTTGAATTATGGCGCTCTCAGAAAGACAGAGTATTGAAATTTTAATATTGTTGAGTTATGGAGGCAGAGTACGGAGTATAGATGACTATAAAACAGTCCGACCTTAACTAAGATAAAAATGATATACACTTAGCAGTAAATGAAAGTCTGCATTCTTAAACTAATACCTTAGCTCTTAATAACGATGACAGTAGAGCTTCTGTACTGTATCACCCATATAAAGTGCATGTCGATAAGAAATTCTGTAAAGACATTATGAAAATAACATAAATTTTCAATAATTTTTCAAAATATTAATTTCGCCGTCGTGGCTACACTTTTTTTAAATGGAATAAATGGCCAATAGACATATTTATCGATTCTGGTGTGAGCAAAATCCACAGTGGATACGTGAGACATACACAACATCCCTAAAAACTCAATGTGTGGGCTGGCACACTAAATATCAGAATTTTAATACCATATTTCTTTGACGAAAACCTTACTGCTGAGCGTTAGTTAGATTTCTCCTCAATCGATTTACTACCTTAGTAGTAGTAATGTTTCTTAATGAGAGTTATCCAGATATTTCCCATAAAAGAATATGGTCTCAGCCGTTAACGTCTATATCCTTGGCGTTAACGTTTCAGCACGATGGCGCACCACCGCAATTTGGTGTACATGTTTGAAGGTACTTTTCCAAACCACACCACCATTGTATTTTTTTCTACGGGGGTATTTGAATGAGAGAGAGTTTAAAAATAGAATAAACAGCATTGGGGACCTAAAAAGTAGAATAAGGATGAAAGTTCCTAATTTACCAGCATAAAGTATTCGAAGTGCGGTTGATAGTCTTTCTCACAGACTTGGTACATGTCAAGCAGAAGGTCGAAGTCACTCAGCATTTGTTACGTTAAGTCGAATCAGGTGAGTGCTAAGGATTTCGACCAGTTAATTTTAATTAAAACACGTATGTGAACTGATTTTACCGAAATGAAATTAGTAGATTCCTATTTTGTTGGCAGTATCGGATTCAGTTTTAGAAGATCTTTTCATAGAGTCCCCACAGGATCTAAGTTGCCATTTGAAAAAAATTTTGAAGTAGCTAAAGATTAAGGGGTTGCAGGGAGGGGGTTGAACAACATTACAGAAAGACGAACAAAAATTTAAAGCAATTCCCGTGTTTCAGCGTTTCTTTAAAACATAACTCATACACCAGATATAAATGTTGTGCGTTTCTTTTGAACCACCCTGATGATGTTGCAGATATTTGCAGATAATAGATGTACGCCTAATTTAATTGTAATTAATTTCATGCTTGGCCGACCCAGTTTTTGCCTGGGATAATCTGGATGTTATCTGTACTCTGTACGTCTTTTGAGAAGCTCGACATTTTGATAGACGTGGTTGCCTGCACACCCCTGACTGTCTGGCTACGTGACCTCCCAAGAACATTTAGAGTTGGATACTTCTGTCAAAACATAATCTCTGTAAGGGTTTCTCGGACGCATTGCTTCGTTTCAGATAATATGGTCTTGCAAACTAACTCCCAAGATAGCTCTCTTCATATTTTAGCCTATTAGCTCCATGTGTTGTTTTCAAACCTTAAGTCAGGTTATTTAATTAATCTGGCTTACACAACATTCTCGATGGCGTTGGTGTGTGTCTGTTGACTGTGACACTCTTTTCGGTTTCACTAATAATTTTCGCCACTGACATGTTCATCTTCAAGCCAAAACACTTTTTGAAGCGCAGTATAGTTGCACAAGCATTTTCTATTTAGGGATGAGGAAATGCTAAGTAAACTTTAATATTTAATGCATCTAGTTGTTTTATTGTGTGAAAGCTAAACAGTTAGCGTAGCTCTCTTATAAATGTAACGAATTAGGACTAGTCTATTCTGTTACTATGCACAGCTTTCAGAATAGCGCGCATCTCTGTAGAATCGAACGCCTATCAACGCTGACAGAGGGAACCCTAAAGCATATGAGAGATGCGCAGTCTTCATTCCTCCTGAACTTAAGAAACAGAGAGAAGGAAAGAGAGATACTATATGTATAACCCAGACATGCAAATATGTTGAATACGTAGAGTTCTTGTCAACTGGAAACCAACTGCCAAGTTGTACTGCGTCTTTAATGGGAGGCGGCTCAACGAGATGTTGATACTGCTCTTACCACATAAGCACGGCATAATATGCCGTGACATAAGTATCTAACCCAGACAGTGAGAGTGAATTCATACGCATGTATTATCTTTGCTATGGGCGTTCCTCGTAGATAAATAAATAAATAAATACATTGATAGTAATTCCACCAAAATAAATGTATTTGAATGTTTGTTAATATATTATTAGGGGCGCCAAAATTACTCCCGCCCTTCGGTATTCTTATGTATAGAATCTATACTAGATAACTTTGTTGTTGCAGTTATTTTTTTTATGCATCCAGCAGAAAAACATGTCTGTATCGCTCGACCCCCATTCCTGAATAGTCTCATTTTGAAGAAGTAGACCACTAATAGTGGTTCCAGTTAATTATTCTATCTACGATATATGCACTTGAGATTGGTTGCTAATTGCTATGCCTCAGCAGGAGGTAGACATGCATTTGTATGAATTGGTTTCACGCCTAGTTACATCTCAAATAGGGAACAGTTAGTATAAAATTTTCTCATGTGCGGAAGAATTCAAGTTTTGATTATAAATAAAGTTAGTGACCGCAATACATTTTGCCTGACTATTTCGTGATATTGTTAGATATTAGTAGTATGAGCAGAAGAACAGTGCATAATAATATGTTTAACCTAAAGTGGAAACCGGTAGAAGCAAAAGTATTAGTGATTGTACTAAAATTATACTTCCAATTCATGCTGCATGCAATGTACCTCTTTATCAGAGATCTCTGGATTTATAAGACTAGTGGTGACACCTGGCGTCAAAATAGGTGCAGTAGTTACTTTCGCCAGTTCATCCAAAAGTTTATCCAGATCGTTAGAAACAGGATTTGGTGTATCTGGTGCGTGTTTCCAATTTTGGTTCTTCTTTCGTAATTCCACACCTTCTTCTTTGCCAATGCTAAACCTCTTTATCAATTCTTTCACTTTGCCTGAAAATTGAATTGCTGTCATAATTCTGTGTGCTATATTCATGCGGACAGAAATCGAGGGTTTGGTATGAATTTACTGAAGAATTTAAAAAAATTACCAATGAACGTAGAGCAGAATATGATATTATGTCCCAAAAATTACCGCGCACTAAATAACGAATGCAACAAAAAGAAGCTGCTGAAACACATATATTTAATAGCAATTAAGTTTTACGAAAAATATCTTCTTAACACTCTGATCTTACATTTCAGATAACTAAACTGCTGTCTAAATGAATTCTCTAGCAAACACTAGCGACCGTTAGACGTGGAACATGGTTTATTTTTCGAACGTTACCTTGCGCATACTTCTGTTGGTTTGACTACCAATTGTCTGCGCACTTTTCTTGCAGAGGCCATAATGCACTTAATGTTTTTTTTTTATTATTTTTCACTACACCAAAACCGCATGCAATAAAATAATTCCTTACTATATTTCATTGCTTCATTTTTAGGATATAGGTATAGTGACAAATTAAGCCAAAATACAACCTACATATGTGATCCAATGGTTTCCAATTAAGACCAAAACAAGTGGAGAAATAAGGTTACACTTTTAAAGGAAACGTCTGTGTATTTTAAATATCGTTTCTTACTTTAGAAAAGTTAATATAAACCTAAAGAAAATACTACATTTAATTTTCTGGGCAGTGCGGCAATATATATGTCCTTAACATATGTTTTTCTAAAAGTTTGTTTTTTACATATTATTATAACCTATACCAGCCAAACCTAACTGCACTATTTTCGGAGCAGTGAAGCAGAATCCGCAATAAAGAATCATCACGCTCTTATCTACGTATTTGCCCCTTTTTTTTGAAAAATTTATATTTCTGGGAATTAGATTCATATGTGTATTATTTTGATGTAGTATGTTCAGACCTTCTCCTGCAGCGTCAGTCTGGACAATCAATCAATAAACAAAGATATTATTTAAAATATTTGTTAGACAAAAAAGTTTTAGATATCTTTAAAAAATAAAACATTAGGTAAAAAATTCTATATAACAATAACTTAAGGATTAAAATAAGCTGTACTTGCTAAGATAAAGTTATTTATCATTTCTAAATACTTGGCACTTTCGATCTGTCAAAAGATTTGGATGACACAATGTTTGGGGCTCTGCACTAATCCTAAACCGGTTGGAAGCAACTTGCTTTTTTTTTCAAGTTCAGGTTGTAGTCATCTGCAACGACTTCTTCTATTCTAGCGGTGTAATGTCTAACCGATTTTTTCCCAAACACCTTACAAATTACGAAACTGTGGATTTCAAGTCTGATAAGGTCTTTATTGTCATCCTGTCCCCAACTATTGGCATTCAGTGAATTCCTGAATGCCAGGTCTGGTATTTCGCAAATCGCCAACGCGCATTGCCGCGCTTAGACCTAAGAGCGCCCGGGTGCTAGCAAGGTTTATGGCGCCCTGCGCCCCCTATAGGAAAGTAGCTAAAGAAAAATTTGATGGTGCAGAGGACACCATTGATATGGTTTTGCTTTTTTATAGGTAAAACATCACTTCTGTTTGTCATGACAATCATGACATAAAAAATCACATTTGACATAATAATAGTATATTACAACACAAGTACGGTAGGTACGTCATTACCGCATGTGCGTGATGTTTAACAAAACGAGCCGAAGGCGAGTTTGGTAAATCACGCAAATGCGGTAAAGACACCTACCGTTAGTGTATTGTACGATATTTTATCTACAAGCGTGTTTTAGGGCACCAATAATAAAAACTAAGTGCACTGTTTTAATTGGCCCCGTAGGTGCCTCGTAATTCGTTATCAAGAATGCCTTAATATCAGGTTGCTAGGGAAATAAATTATAACAAATTTAAAACTTGACAACGGAATAAACGATAATTATATTTGTAACAGTTCCGTGAAAGTGTGTTTTATGTCCCTTCAATGGAAGTCAGTAGCAGCAGTGATAATGGAATTCCGAAAGAAGTTCTGGACATTGCTAAAGCAGCTACTCTTAATTTATTGCCAGATAAATCACGGCATAGATACGAGAAGGAATATGGGCTCCTCATGGACTGATGTTCTTCAAAGACAGTTAAAGCAATTAGTGAAGATGTGCTGCTTGCCTATTTTGTGGATAAATTTAAGGACAGTAAATCATCCTCTTTATGGAGTTTTTACTCAATGCTCAGATCTACTATAAGTATCAAAAATAATGTCGACATAAGCAGGTATGCAAAACTGATGACATATTTAAAAAGGAAGTTTGTGGGATACAAAGCTAAGAAATCAAAGGCATTCTCCAAGAATGAGGTTGTAAAATATCGTGTTACTTGCAATTTTTTAAAAATCTACCTTTAAATAACATTTACTTGTTTCAGGTGGTACTCATTGTGGGCATCGCTGGGGTATGTCGCTGAGTGGAGTTATGTAAAGTGAAAATTGAAGATATTAAGGAATTTGAAACCCACCTCGTTACTGTCTCGGTATATCGACAGTTCGTGGTTTACCCGGAAAGGTTTTCACCAAAAATTAATAATATTTCAATTTTCAAGAAGTATAGAGCCCTTAGACCCGATCATACTGCCCATACACGTGTATTTATTGCATATAAAAAAGGAAGATGCACTCTCCAACCACTGGGTATAAATACTTTGGAAAAATACCTTCTCAAATTGCATCATATTTAAAGTTGTCCAGTCCCAATGAATACAAATTGTATCGAAGGACGTCAGCTATATTATTAGTAGATGCTGGCGGGGATATCATGAGTTTAAAAAGACATGGTGGATGGAAGTCTTCCAGTGTTGCGGAGGGCTATATTGAAAATTAGGTGCAAAATAAAATACAAATTGCAAAGCAAATAAATGGTGTAGAAGAATATGCAGAGAGAACTTCCTGTTTTAGTAAATCTGTAACTTTCACTTCTTTGTGTCTCATCGGATAGTAAAACACTTCCTTATCGTTTGGAAATGTTACAAATTCTACAATAATTAATATTATTATTTCTTAATTATTTTATTTATAAGTTCGGATTAGTTTAGAAATTTAAATATGTAAGTATTTGTTATGCATATAATGTTTAATAGAGTTTTTTTACATAAAAAATACACTTGAATAATATAAAAACTTGTTTTTATGTATGTAATTACTTACAGCACTGCGGTAAAGTGTTACTTACCGCACTCAAATCAGTGCGGTAAATAGTTACTTACCGCAGGCTTGTAGATAAAGATTATTTTAATTACTTATATAACTACATTTTAATATTATATAAATCCATAAACTAGAGATAAAATATACAGTAGGTTCAGTAAGTAAAAGTAAGTAAGTAAGTAAATGAGAAATTATGGCGACCCATATTATTATTATTTTAAATGTTAGGAACTACATTTTTAATTAACCAACCGTACCATGTACCCATTAAACAAATTGACCTTTTCTATCTTTAATGGCTGCAAATCAGGTATAACTTCATGCAAGTTTAATTCGTCCAATAGCTAATGCTCTATCCAAATTAAACCTAAGTTATCCAGTCTCTGTTGTACCATGGTGGTCCGTAAATAAATTTTAATAATCTTTAGCTTTGAAAAGATCGTTCACCAGATGCAACCGAAACTGGTAACGTTAGCATAATCGTTAAAGCAATAGCCATATTGCAATAACTTGATACTAACTTCTTTTCAAAAATAATTTGTAATAAAGAATGCGGCTCGTTTATTGGCTCTGAGCCAAAATGAAGCTTAAAAAAATAATTTCGTTGAATAGCTCGACCCCATTAATGTCAGATTCATTTCGAGATGAATACTCTAGCATAAGATGCAAGTCATTGCATGAATTATTTAAATTCTCATCTGATAGATCTTGCAAATTATGTAAGAAACCAAAAATATCATTGTACCCTTGAAGCTCTTTAAACCTGTTTTCAAGAGATTAAATGGTTTGATGCAAAATAAAAATGAATTTGAAAATTATTTTTGGATCTAAAACCACATCATCTAAAGCTTTCTGTGGAGGAAAACCTGCATCTGCATTTATCTTTTCATCAATAAACATATCATTAAAGCTTTCATTTGACCGTAGATCATTTAAATTTTTTAAATAATATAGAAATATTTTAATATTTATTGTAGGGCTTTGCATCATTTTGCTTAGTACGTTTTCTTTAAATAAAATATTATGCCAAATAACTAAAGAACACAAAAATTTATAACATTGAATTTTGAGGGCCAGTGAATTTGCTTTGTTAGTTGTATTCACATCGCATGAAGGATCCTCGGAAATTTCAACAAAAACGTCAAAAATTGTGCTTAGCTGAGTAATAAAGTCATAAGTGAACAAGATAATGTAACATTTGTATGACTTCCTAATAGAAGAGTAATTGTTTTACATGCAATAAATTGTGTAATATACTACTTTATGTTTCACGGATATTTGCGAACCCTACTGGGGGCGCCCGGGTGCCACAGCACCCCTTGAACCCCGCTTGGCGCGCCCTTGCCAGCGTGAAATGAAATGAATACTCAAAAGCCTAGACACGAACAAGGCCATAGGACCGGATGGCGTTCCAGCAATAGTGCTGAAGAAATGTGCTGCTGAAATAACAGCTCCATTATGCAGGCTTTTCTCCCTATCATATAGAACTGCATGCTTTCCTTCTAGTTGAAAATGCGCTCAAGTGCAACCAATCCCGAAGAAAGGTAAAAAACAATTCCAAATAACTACCGTCCAATTGCCTTAGTTCCTATCATGTCCAAAGTCATGGAAAAACTGATCAACGAACAGCTCTTCAAATATCTCGAATCCGCAAGCATCATAAGCGATCGCCAGTACGGCTTCCGCAAGCACAGATCAACGGGAGATCTCCTGACTTACGTGATCTAGCTATGGACCAAAGCCATCGAGCCACGTCGAATCTCGTGCAGTGGCTCTCACTTATCCAAAGCATTTGATAGAGTATGACATGACGGATTGTGGAGCAAATTGACAGCATACGGACTACCACCAGTACTGCTTCTATGGCTTTCCAATTTCTTAAGGGATCGAAGCATTCGAGTTGGTATTGATGGACATCTCTCGGAGGATTTTAAAACCAATGCCGGAGTTGCTCACGGGTGTATATTATCTCCCACACTGTTCCTGCTCTATATCAACGATCTCTTAGACAGGACAAACAATTCTATTTACAGCTTTACAGACGACAACACTCTTATATCTTCATTCATGTCGCGGATTCTAATGACCGCTGCTCGTTCCCAATGCGAGCGAGTGTCTTTCCCGAAAACTGCAGACCAACGTCGGCCATCTTCTCCGCACACGCACCGCTCGTTAAGTGGCATAGGATTTTCCTTTTGTGTGTGTGTGCCGAACATAAAAAAAAAATAAAAGAAAAAATTCAAATCCGTCGACGAGTCGTTGTAAATTACTCATTCCTCATCGGAGGAAGATTCGCTCATAACTCTTCTCTTTGCCTTCTCTATTTTTTTCTTCAATTTGTGGTGTAATTTTTTCAATATTCTTTCCGTAATTTCATCGCGTTCCGGAGTATCCGTTGGCGTATTTAGGAAGCCGCCGCGTTACAGAACCTCAGTTAAATAACGCCACCTGATTGGCTAACTCCAGGCTTGAGAGAAGCAGGAATGTGAACGCCTGGCTCAGGTGGTAAGGCTCTCGCGTTTAGAATGTGAAGTAATTGGTCCGGCGGCGCGGCGCTTGCAAGTCTTCATTTTCTTTTTTTTTGATTAGTTAGTTTTTGTTGGTTGCGCCGCGCAGCAAGCGGGGGACATTGACGGGGGGCTAGTGTAACACAAGTGATTATCCAGCCAATAAGGCGGTGTTATTTAACTGGGGTTCTGTAACGCTTCTGAAGCCTTTGCCTTTGTGTACGGTCTTATTTCTTATGGAGATATATAGTTTGACTTGTGCTCGTTTTAGACGGGAATTAGGGTCTCCGAGAATGCCTGAAACATTGTTGGGGCCTTTTTGTATTGGAGGGTATCCTGCTCCTAACCAATGAACAAAGAAAGTATTCTTGACCAAAAATATCTTTCTCGAAAGGTCAAATTCCGATGCATCGGAATCCAGTTTTTTATATTGGAGTTTCAGATTGGTCCCAAGTTTACAAGCATATTGGTGCCAGATCATAAATTGATAATATCTACCCTGAATGAGGAATCATCCTGTTATCTGATCCCGGGTTGAAATATCTTTTGAACGAGTCAAAAACATTGTACAATTGTAATTTCACTTTTTTGCAGTAATCAACTGCAGGAACAGATAATGGGATTCATGATTATCCATTTTATCATAATGAACAACGTCAGCTACAACGTGTTCTGAAACTTGAAAAAAAATTATGAATGTTTGTCTGGATGAATGAACAACCAAGCCGCTTGCACCGTAGTCTTCTGTCATTTCAGGATCTCCTCTAACCTAGCTTACAATGTCTCAACCGTTGATTTATTAATCTTGAAATTCTTGCCAAGCTATCATTCTCCGGGGTTCTATTGACAATTCAAGTTGCTCAGTAAATCAGTCCTTTCCAGCTGATTTATTTACTTTTCAAGAGTATGGAACTTGAGGCGTTTTTTTTTTTCGGCAAACTCATATACCAATCTGCATGTCAGCTTTTGTGCTTTGGCCGTGGTACATATTCGAGCATATCTTAAGGTAACATGTAGGCGCTGATTCCAATTCATTAGGAAGAATTTGGCATGTGATAAAATGCGGAGAGAATGACGTCTTGTCAATCACGACTTCTTTAGGTAAATAATCAACTGTTGCACCTAGCATGACCTCTGGGCAAAAGAGTCTTTCTGTTAACCTTTTGTGTTTGTAAGAAATGTTTCCTGTAACGATTTCATATTTTAGAGAGGATTTTGACACTTGCGGGAGGATTTTGAGATTTGGCCAGGTGTCTATAATTTCCCGTAATTAAAAAAATACCAAACTTATTAAAGACATGTTTAGATATCTTACAGATAACAACAAACTAATTGTTAAAGCTTACCTGACATTGGTATTCAATCAGCAATAAAAAACAACTCGAAAACAGTTCGTTTAACACAGTTTTAAATAGGGTTAATATAGGGATAATACACGTGAATTTATAACAAAATGGCGATGCATAGAAACGAAGTGACCAGCTTATTGCTTCGCATATAGACAAACACTTAGAAAATTCAACTGCTCTTCTAGTTACCTTTCTCTTTTTACTTGTTTTTAGTTAAGCTGCAATTCTGAATGTGTCAAATGCAACACACAATGCATTACAAACCCTCCCGGCGCTCTCCTATACATAACAGACTAAATATTTTCGTTAATAATAAAAGTCCGAAATTTGAGTTTATTGAAATAGTTCTGTATACAATAAAAAAATAGCATATTGATTTAATTTGAAAAAAAAAATGTAAAAAGCTTGTAATTTTTTAGAAAAGTAAGTATTTTTGTAACCTATTGCCATACTGACAAAAAATAGTTAGGGGAGAACCATCTACAGCGGCCAGCCTTTTAAGTTAATATCGCCTTCTATAGAGTAGAAGCAACAACACCTCTACAAAAGGACAAAGTGCTTACACATTTTTAGCTTGTGACGTCATGCATGTGGGCCTTTGCGATTTGGAGCGAAGATGTAGGAGGGGAGCTTGCGGGTGGTAGGGTAACCGCGATCGAGGCGCAATTGGTATAATGTGGTATTTCGTTATCTATTTATTTATTTATTTAATGCTACTGCCTTGTTCGTGCACTTTCCTAAAATAATACTTTCCTTATAATAGAGCCGACAACAGCGCATCATCTGAACGATGTAACAGAAAGAAGAAGCAAAACAAAGGATTAGTTTGCAAATTTACCGATAATAGCTGCGATAATTAGTTTCTAAAATCAGAACTACCTATTTTTTTTTAACTTGCCCTAGTTATTTTGGGACTTTGGGGAGTTTATTGTAAAATTTTCTATATTTAAACTGCCAAAAGATTGTTTTTTTTGCCCAAAGTTTGTCTCAAGAAGGTGAAAGATTAACTATTTTTAAAATTGAATATACTCATGGCCCATGCATTAATTGGGCGATTGTTATTAATTATAACCTGGATGTTGAAACTTTAATTACAAAATACTATTTTAAGGAACTTAATATGAATTATGTCCTCTTAGGGAAATTGAAGATAGATTTGGTAAATACAGGCATGCAAATGACAGGTGGTCATTATCAAATTTTTGTGCGACAGTTATATGAGACAGAGAACAGTCTTAGAATTAAATATTTATTAACCATAACCCAGATAAAAGTTGCTCTCAACAAAACTTTTTCCAAATTAAACTTTATTGTCTCAAATTTTGACAGATTTTACACAAATTAGTATCAAAGAGTTTGACAACGACACATTTGATGATTCCTTGCACGATAAACAGATTGTAGAAATATGAAAAGAAATCGTTAAAAATTAAATGATCCATTAATTTTTAGCTTAATGTCTAACTGATAGGCTGATATTAGAGCTAGAGGTAGTACGTATGTCCTCTGCTATTTTTCAGAGTTATTCGACATTTAAACAAAACTGAACTTCGAGTAGAAGTCTACAAAACGACAAAATTTTTGAGAGAAAACATCGTGTGGTTAAAAAGAAACCATCCAAATAGTTCAATAAAAAAAAATAGCATAAAACATTGTATAATTCTGGTGGTAAGTACACCAATTCTGCGAGGCAATGTGTAATAACAAATTTTCTTCAAATTAATCTAAATCATCGTTATCAGCTTAAAAACAATCGAGGTGCCCAAGAAAGACAAACAAACAAAATCCTATTACATAATATAATTTTAAATTGTGAATATTAAACGTAAAAACTTTGAAGGAAAACGTTAGCGCAGGTACTCTACGTCTACGACATTGTATCTTGTAGTGTTATTTACAACTTTGTCATTATTTCTTACCTTCTTTATTCTCAGAATCTTCATCTTTTTGACTCGTTAATAAATTATCTTCTGGACTTTCAGATTGTTTCTTTAGGCCATTCAAAATATCGTCCAGCGAGATAGGTTCCACCTTTCTCTTCATTTTTGGGGGAACTGAGGGCGGTTTGAGATTCGGTAGTTCTTGATATTGACAAGTTGATGTCTGTTTTGGATTTCTTGGCGGTAATGAAGGATAAGCTGTTTCTTGGTTTTTAATAGGAATCGGATCTGAAAACAATAGGAACTATAAAACAAACTGATTTATATTATTAAGGTAATGACTTTCCAATTTCCTACTGCCATACTGTCACTAGTAATCTCCCTAGTGCTTGAAATACTACCGGAAATATTTCCGAGAGCATGAATTCTTTTTTAAAATTCATGCTCGAGGAGATATTTCCGGTTATTAATTCAAGATCGTGGGAGATCCGGTAAGAAAATTTCACACCACAATACTTAATATAAAAAATTATGGCATGGCATTTTCCTTTAGAACACCCAGTAGCAAACTAGAACTACCAAGTAGGCTCTGTACCTATCAACAGGTAAATTATGTCCAATTTCACATTTTTTGATATACTTTTGTGGCATTTTTGTAGAATGTCTCTTTTTGGGAATGACAGTGTGGAAATTATAAGACAAGAAGTTGAGAGTTTAACACCATAAAATACTAAATAAAGGCAAGTGTATTCAAATAGTTCTTAGAATTTTGTAACGAAAAATCTTACAAAATTGCTCATATATTCTAAGATTATGTATGCATTTAATATGAAAATAAAAAATGCTGCAGATTATTGGGAAGCCGTCGTCAAACAATTGCAGTCGTCGAATGAATCTTACCGTCAAACAATTGCAGGAAATGATGTTCACCAAATTTCATATTAAATTTGATCCATTTTTCGATATTGAATTTGTAGAAGCTAGATCTGCACTTGATGCTAAGCGTCGATAATTACAACCGGATACTTCTAAGAGAAAATCAAGTTCTGTAGCATTATCTAATAAAGATTATAGGAGAATTCTTGACATATGGGACGAGGACACGCCAGACGGTCTTCAACACAAACGCAAGTTTTTCCACGTTTCTTCCCAAGAACTGGCCTGGTGAGGTGAGGAAGGATGTTCAGCTAGTGCAAAAAAACTTTGTGGAGGAAAAAGAGAGTAAAAGAATACTATCCAACAACTTAAAAAAATGACTTTGACATTTTTAGTTTTAGAGGAATTCTGAAGTGAAAAAAAATTGCCAGGGGTATCCAAAACATATACAAAATTATTAAAGAGTCGAAACGAAAGTTCTGGTAATAACGCCCAAAACAAAACAAGATGATAAGAAAACTAAAGATGCGATTAAAAATGCTATTGATCCTAGAACCTACTGAGCTTGGCGTCGGAACAGTTCACATATGGAGGTGAAGGACGGAGGTATATTAGTGAGATGAAACGCCAAAGAAGGCATAAATAAATTGAAACATTCTCTTGGTACAAAACTAAGAAATAAATACCATAAGAACTCCAGATATTAAAGTCTCTGACATCAAGAGAGTGCGCATGGAATAAAATCTTAGCAACGATGATCTGATAGCTTGTATATTGAAACAAAACAAATCAGTATTACAGGAAAATCCACGTCATAAAGTAAAAGCATTTAAAAGAATTAGGAATAACTGGGACAGTTGTGAAGGATGATCCAGAAATATTTTGGATTATACTCGGAACTTAGAAAAAACTGTATTAGTTTTCCGGTTTGCCGTACTAGTGTAGCAAATATGGCCAAAGTGAGTGAATGTTAAGATGAAGTGAAATGTGCAAAATGTGGGGATAAGATTCATACGATCATTTACTGCATAAGTTAATTTAATGGTATCAGGTGTATCGAGGCCAATTCAGCACTTAATAATTGATATCTGTCATTCTACATTAATTTGATATTGAGTGTCCTGTCTATAAGCGCAAGAAGGAGATTAAGAGAAAGGAAATAAACTAAGATAGGTGAATACAATATTCTCATGTTGGCAATATGCCCATATCCTTTAATTTGTGTAATTTGGAAAAATATCAGCAGATCTCATTTTATTCAACGAACACATGCGTACAAGGTCATTCTTTGCCATTTTGATTTTAGTTGTCTGCTAAATTTGATGGTGCACGTTTTGTGTTGTTTCTGAAGACGATCTTATAAAAAGTCTAGAACACTTGATTCCTTGTGATTCAGTAAGTAAGTAAATACAAATTTTCTGTTATGGTGGGCATATTTCTAGTATTGCAAGAAGTGATAATATTTATTTCTTCCTTGCAACTATGTTCAAAAATGCTCCTAATAAAATATATCATATTTCCCGATGAACATTAAAACGATATTACGATAAAAAAGATCAATCTAAAAATAAAAATGGGACATTGACCAAGATGAAGAGTTGTCAAGGCAGATTATTAGATTAGCTCACATTAGATATCCTCTCACAAATAAAATTTTAAAAAGGTGTTTTCACATTTTTGAGAAGAAATTACTGGATGTTACTGGGTTTTTACAAAGGCATCAAGAGATTTTCGTAAGAATAGCGCAAAGCATGAATCCCGCCCGTGTACAAAATTAAACAAATATATTATTAGCGACTATTTTGATAAGGTGAAGAGTGTTCTCGAAGAGTTAAATATAATGGGACAGCCGGAAAGGATTTTTAACGTTGACGAAAAAGGTTGCAGGCTTACACTTCATCACCAACAGCGTGTTAGCTAAATACGGCGCAAGGCGTGTGCATTTAGGGGCTCCAGAACACGGAGAAAACGTTACAATAATTGTAGTATGGGCTACCGCCAACGGCATGTTATACCTCCAGCAATTTACCACATGGATCATTGGCGTTAATGACCCCTAAAGGTAGCATGAATGGGGAGACATTTGCTGTCTGGCTGGAGTACTTAGCCAAACATAAATTAGAAGGTAAATACCTACTGGTGTTTGATAGAGAGTCGTGCTGCCAGTAACAGGACGCGACGCATGAGAATCAGCCGATTGATAAATCAGTTTTCCGCTTTTTTGAGCATCATTGGGATCAACAGGTATTGCTCTTTGGAACCAAATAAGATCATGCTCTTACTAAACATAGATTCCGGCAGATATTTTAATAGTATGGGACAAGGCAATGGCCCCTGCAAACATTAAATCTGAGTTTTCTGCTACTAGCATATTTCCATATCATCCAGATTCCATTCCTGAAATTGCTATCGCCCCTAGCATTTTTACCTATGGGATATGTAACGCACATCAAATTAGAGCACAGGACTCCTCCTCAACAAGCATTTAGCAAAAAATCATTATTAGGGGCCTAAAACATACTCGAAAAAAGGGAGCTAGAAGTGAATCTCTATCAAATTAATGTTCAGGGGATTCTACATCTGAGTCAGAGAATAGTTGCAAAGATATACAATTGGAACTGAGTCAGGATAACACAAATGAGTAGGAAGAAGATCGTGATAGAATAAAGAATGATTTTTTGGTTGATAACAAAAAGCGCGAAGATAAGAATAACTCTGTTAAAATTAATGTGCAATTTGTTTAAGGATGTAACTTAACTCTCAACACATCTGTTACTGAAATGTTGGAAACACCAGCAAAAATAGAAAAAGCATCTAAAAACACGAAGAAAGCTATCAATAGTAGGACTTTAGTGGTAAAGAGGAATGTATTTTCACCTAGCGGTAAGGATCAAAAAATGAGATCAGATAAACGTCCAAATCAAGAGCTATTGTGTTCCCTGATCAAGAAGAAAACAAACACAAAGGACGGTGAAAATGGTTTTGCAAAATTTGTTCCAAAAATGAAATAAAGGATATGCGACTATGTTCTGTTTGTTTCGACTACGTGCATGAAGAATGTGTAGGTCGTCCAAAATCAGATAGGGAAGTGTCTATTTGCGCAGATTGTATGCCGCAATCGGCTATTTTGTTTTTTATTATTATATTTTTTTAATGTGTAGTTCAGGCCTTCTGGCTTTTGTTTTACCGTGTCTTACACAAGACATGTTTAGTATATTCGATCAACAGTGATATTTGGTTACTTTTTTAATGAAATTAAGTTCATTCTTCCAAAAACCTTACATTTATTAGGTAATCCACTTTATTTCCCAATTTTTTTGATATGTGCATATTTCCTGTCCTCTGTGTGGCATATTGCTAACATAGGTTGACAATATGCCCACAAATGATATTTAAAAAAAGAAAATGCATTTTTTCGTCAAAGTAGATGAAATTAATTTCGCCGACATTCATAATCGGTTCTTAGATGTCCACTCATTACTAAAGTGTAAAAAAGTATTAAAATATTGCAGTTTCCAAAATAATATATGCAAGCACCTAAACCTGGGCATATTGTATTCACCTACCTCATATTGTCGAAAAATAGCAACTAGTTAACAAAAATAAATTAACAATACAAATAGATCTAAACATTTATTTCAATTTCCAACAGAATTCAATATCTTTAAATATTGCTATTTTTTATAGCTCACATTTACATCTTGATCCTATCCGACGCAGTTCTATTTACAGATTTTCTTCACTGCACGGGAACGAGAAGAGATTCGATCAATATCCTTTGTTGTGATGTCTTAATTACTGTCTTTTCTAAACGACATATAAAGTCTTCGTAAAAATAATTAAATAATCAACAATGTCAAAACAAACGGTTGGGATACGGTTATTTGCCAGAGAAAATCACAATCATCCAGAATAGAATATGCTGGCGAATTGCACATTCGGAGCAGAGCCATAATGAAAGACGAAAGAAAGGAAACTTTAATTTGAATACATTCGAAAATATATGGTATAATTTTCATTAGTAATATTGTTCTGTCTGTTCCATTTCTAAAACTAATTATAATTACTGTACAGGGTCGCTCGTTTTCGTGTCTATGTATGAGGAACTCGAAAACCGTAAGAGATACAGTGTCGGCCAAATTAAGGCAAAATTGCGTATTTAGGTGCTTAACAATATGCCGGTTTAGAAAGTTTCAAAATTCCGAGTATTTCCGGAGATATCCGGAAAAAACCGAAATTTTGAAAAATGGTTTTATTTTTTTCCTGGGCTTATTTAAAAACGGATCTCAAATTGAATTGCACTTTTGCATTGCCAGTTTCTCCGCTCTATCCAATGATGGTATCTAGGTTGAAATCCGACGTTTCGTTTTCAAGGGATCATCACCAACTTTCTTTTTTTAAATACGAACTTTATTTTTTTTTATCGTTTTTCAGATGGTATTGGCGTTATTAATATGAGTATATGTTTTTATATTTTTTTTATTAGTTTTTTTTTAAATTAAATATTTTGCTTTGGCGTAATTTTAAATAATTTAAGGTAGGTACTTTTGAAATTTTTATATTCTATAAAAATATTTTATTTTGTTTTTTTGTATTAAGTGGAAAATTGGAGCCCGTATTAAAAATAAAAAATAGTAAAATTATTTTTTACGAGAATATGGTCATGAACTAGTCTCAAAATACCTATAGTATTACGCAGTATGAATATAAATTGTTTATGTTCTCTATTAAAAAAAAAATTAATTGGTTAAAAGTTGAAAATATTTTATCTTTGCACTAAGCAACTTGTTTGAGTAATAGTTCATGTCCATATTCTCGTAAAAAAATAATTTTGAGATTTTTTGTTTTTAATACGGGCTCCAATTTTGCACTTAATACAAAAACCAAAATAAAATGTTTTTAAAGAACATAAAATTTTCAGAAGTACCTACTTTAAATTATTTAAAATTACGCCAAAGCAAAACTAAAATTAAATAAAATTTAAAAAAACAATAATAAAAATTAAAAAAAAAATAAAAACACATACTCATATTAATAACGCCAATACCATCTGAAAAACGATAAAAAAAATAAAATTCGTATTTAAAAAAAGAAAGTTGATGATGATCCCTTGAAGACGGAACGTCGGATTTGAAACTGGATAACATTATTGGATAGAGCGGAAAAAGTGGCAATGCAAAAGTGCAATTCAATTTGAAATTCGTTTTTAAATAAGCACAGGAAAAAAATAAAACGATTTTTCGAAATTTCGGTTTTTTCCGGATATTTCCGGAAATACTCGGAATTTTAAAACTTTCTAAACGGCATATTGTTAGGCACCTAAATGCGCAATTTTGCCTTAATTTGACCGACCCTGTATCTCTTACGGTTTTCGAGTTCCCCATACATAGACACGAATTCGAGTCACCCTGTACAACCCATTATTCTATTTGCCCCTGAAATTCCAATCCTGGGGCAAATGCATTAACATCGTGTGCAGTAAATGTAATTTACATTGGCCCCAATTTAGTATTGCCACTGAACATTAACAAGAGACTAGAAGGTCCACTCTCAGACGCCACTTTTGATGTAGCGATTATACAAAGGCAAGACGTCAGACTTTAGACGAAGTGGGGTGAAACGTGGCACGAGGCTTGAGCGGTTAACCATCAGGTTCCGCGACGGGGCAAGGAGGGAAATGCTGGGGGCCGGGCGGGGCTTCAAGTGAATCTTCTAGTTTATTGTTAATGTTTGGCGGTATAACTAATAACATATTTTTATATTTCTTACAGATGGTGAGTAATTATATCAAAAAAGTACGAACCACTTAAATAAGTAAACCACTTAAAGATTTCCACTAACTTTATTTAAACATAACACGTGTTTCGACGGTAACGTCTTTTTCAAATGTGAATAGTTACACTAAAATATGGTAAAATTATATAGTTCCGCTGTTGCAGGTAAATTACAGAAAATAATCTTGACCCAGGCGCCTTATGAATAGCAAAGGAAACAATTTAACAATTTCTAGGAAAGGTTCAATA
>MU185944.1:6841-43350 GCA_016904865.1 Pissodes strobi
ATAGATGAACGGTCACTTGTTATTTTTTTGCATGTATTTCTATCTTCAGTATTTCTGGAGATTGTAACAGTAATTTTAGCATGATTTTGTTCAGAGTTTTCTTATGTATATTCCTACTAGAATTAATAGCACTTGCTTGTAAGTTACTATTTAAACACATCTGGTGGCATCAATATCAAATTTTCAAGGTTGCATAACGCAAAAATATCAATAATCTTACAGAAAGTAGGTAGGTGACTGTAATAGCTCGAAATAATTAGTACAGTGCTGTTATTTCTTAGTTTGATATACAAATAATATATGCCAGTGCTCAATAGGTTCGTTTGAAATTCATTCTTCCCTTTAAACATATTATCTTATAAATATTTAGTTATTTTAAAACAAATATTAGGATTATGATCATTTTTAGACAAACACAGTAGTAGAAAAACTTATTTAAATAGCTCAATTAATTTCAATATAAAAGTTTGTATGATTTAAAGAAGCGAAACACTCCTTTGTGGCGAAAAGTCGAACTATGGGATTTGTGGGCGAATGTTTTTTAGGCACTTTAATCTGGAAATTAAAAAACGCAGGAGATTGACTAACATATTCATTTTCTGCTGTGACAGGGGGGAGGGGGATATACTGCTCCATGCAGTAGTCTTGGTAGTGCCCATTTTTCCCTTATTCCTTAAATTTTGTTAGTTTTTTTTATATAAATATATAATTTTGTAGTGGAGGAAAGTTCAATTGAGCTGACGATTTACATGTGGCATTACGGACATTTTTCTGTTCAATCAGAGCCCGCTACTTTTGAACGTGAAATTGCATTTCACCAAATCTCAGTGACCTTTATCTTATCTTATCTTGTGAATTATTTTTTAAATGAGCAAGCAGGGTCTATTATCCTTTACCTAGGATATTCTGCATATGCCAATTATTATGGTGTATACTTTTCCTATCCAGCACTTAGAATTAAAATTAGGTGAGGCTTGAGGCTTCGTGAAGTAAGAGGCTTATTTCTATAAAAGAGCGACGGTTATTGAATTTCTCTTTTAGTTAAGTTACCCAACTAATGTGGAGTTAATAATTGAAGTGCTCGATAAGTGTAGGAGACCCTATATAAAGTCCTCCCATATCGCAATCTATTGTTTGTATTATCTGATATCATTAAAGGTAATCTTAATTGATTATTCTTAAACCTACACGTATTTTAATTATCTTTCATACAATGTTTAAAAAGTGCGGCTTTCTCAGCATAACTTTGGACCTTGGCAGAGAGACTAAATTATCTTTTTCTACAGCCGCGCGCAAAATAACTAATTACTAAATTCAAATGAAATCGCAAAATCGACGAATGCCGTGGATCCTTATTTTGCGCTCTAGCGCGAACATGGAAAAGGAAATTCTCACTTTTTCCGTCGAGTGTGCTATGAATGGTCATGGAAACCGAAGATAAATAAATGACAGTCGTGCGTTTGTTACAGTTTGTTGCTGGCAATCCTGTTCTAAATATGCCCGAAGCCCGAATATAATATGTCAAAACTGACAGTTATTTGCAAATTTCAGAATAAGTATAGAGAAAAATGTGCATTTAATCTTAAAAAATGCGGCTGTAGAAAAAGTTCTGTGTGTTTTTCGAGCGCAAAGTAAGATTGCCGTTTTCGAAAGATTACTGCGCTCCGCTACGCGTCGCGCAGTAACATTCTTTCTCAAGCGGCAATCCGTTACTTTGCGCTCTAAATACACAAATAACTATTTTCACTGTAGATTTTAAAATTATTTTTTTCTACAGCCGCGCGCAAAATAACTAAATACTAAATTCAAATGAAATCGCAAAATCGACGAATGCCGTGGATCCTTATTTTGCGCTCTAGCGCGAACATGGAAAAGGAAATTCTCACTTTTTCTGTCTAGTGTGCTGAATGGTCATGGAAACCGAAGATAAATAAATGACAGTCGTGCGTTTGTTACAGTTTGTTGCTGGCACTCCTGTTCTAATTATGCCCGAAGCCCGAACATATGTCAAAACTGACAGTCATTTGCAAATTTCAGAATAAGTATAGAGAAAATGTGCATTTAATTTACAAAAATGCGGCTGTAGAAAAAGTTCTGTGTGTTTTTCGAGCGCAAAGTAAGATTGCCGTTTTCGAAAGATTACTGCGCTCCGCTACGCGTCGCGCAGTAACATTCTTTCTCAAGCGGCAATCCGTTACTTTGCGCTCTAAATACACAAATAACTATAAAAAACTTATGATATGGTAGGTAGAAGGGTTGCTCGGCAAGATTTGTCCTTCAACACGTCGACCACAATAATTGATCTTTTGTGTATACCCTTCTATTTTACACGAAAATTCCTATCTCCTTCGAGAACCTCAGAATATTTGGAGGGTTGAGCTTTTGTAGATCTCCCGGTGCCACAAAGGCATTTTCGAGATATCTCAACCTTTGGCTAGTCAGTACCTGACATTCGCAGAGTAAGTGCTCTGACGTTTCAGCCATAGTTTGGCAGAATCTGCTTTGTTCGTCAGTGGTTTTCCCCATTTTCTTTAGGTTGTACCTCCAGGGGCCATGTCCCGTGAGAAGGTCTACGACCAGTTTAATCTCATTTTTTTTTGTAGCCTGAGAAGCTTTTTGTGCAGTTAGGCGAGTGAGAGATGAGTCTTTTGGCCTGTCTCTACCTAGGTGCATTGGCCCAATATGTCTCTTTCCGCCTTTTTTCCCGATTTCTGAGTTCATTCATTACGTGTCCTCTAATGATGCCACAGAATGGTTCAGGCCCGCAAAAGGTAGTTTGTGCGAGCTGGTTAGCGGCTTCGTTGCCTTCCACACTCTTGTGCCCTGGTACCCACATTAAGGTGAGTCTGTTTCTGTTTGCCAGTTGATCCGCCGCGATTCGATAATCCCACACTAGCCGGGAGTTGATTTTGTTAGATGCAAGCGCTTTTAAGGCTGCTTGACTATCTGATAGGATCTAAATCTTTGCACCTCTTAGGTTTTTTTTGGCACATTCAGAGATGGTTATATTGATAGCATTTAGTTCTGCTTAAAAGATTGTGGGAGTGTTTCCTTTAGGTGCACCTAGGTCCGTAAACTCCGTATCCCACTCCTTATTTCATCTTTGATCCATCTGTGTAACAGACAAGTGATCTCTTCTCTAGTTGTTTTAGTCTCTCCCCTGTAGTATTGCGGTCTTCAATTACCACTTCAAGCGATCAAAATGGAGTTTTGTTTACATTGTATCGGTTGGTTTGGTCATTACCTCTATCTGGATGTCCCTCAAAATTTTAAGGTGACCAGTCAGGTTTTCTGACTTCGGTTTTGTGTCTGAGAGACTCTATACACACTGGTCCAGACCGCATTTTCTATGCATATGTGCAGCGGATGGAGTTCAAGTAGCGTTTCCAGAGCTGCTGTGAGGCACGTTTTCATAACCTCTGTTATACCCAGACATGCGAGCCTTTGTACTGTTGTTATCTTTCGCTGTGTTGTTATTTCCTTTGTTTTTACCCACCACACTAAGCAGGCGTAGGATATAATAGGCTTAACAACAATGTTATAGGACCACCAGATGATGGAGGGTTTTAGGCCCCATGTTTTACCAAAGCGTCGTCGACAGGCCCAAAGCGCTACCGTTGCTTTTTTGATAGTTCTTTCCAGGTGTGGGTTCCAGGTTAATTTCTGATCAAGAACGATGCCAAGATACTTAACCTCTTTTGAAAGCTCTACCGTTATCCCTCCCAAAGTGGGTGCTTTAAGGTTCAGCTTCCTTCTTTTTGTGAATGGGGTCACTGCGATTTTGCTTGGGTTGACATTTAGTCTGCCTGTGTACACCATGTGCTGACAAAGTTGGGCGCACTTTGCATTCGTTCTGGGAGAACGTTGTCATGCTTGCCTTTTATTACTATAACTAGGTCATTTCCGTAACCTTGGATTTCAAAGCCTGCTTCAGTCAGTCTTACCAATAGATCGTCAACAACCAGAGACCAAAGTATGGGCGATAGGACCCCTCCTTGAGGGCATCCCTTTATTACTTTGACTGTGACGGCTGTGTCTCCAATGGTCGCGGTGACTTCACGGCTGGTTGCATGGATTTTGTCCATTTTGTAGTGGTTGGGTCCACTCTTCTGCGGGTTTTGGCCCGCTGAATGGATTCATATGAGGGGTTGTCAAATGCACCTTCTATGTCTAGAAATGCACACAGCACCACTTCTTTTTCAGCCAGTGCCTTCTCTATATCGCGGACGAGATTTTGAAGAGCATGGATGGTAGATTTCGATGCTTGGTATTTAAATTGTTTTGCATGCAGTGCAGCGTTGAAACACCTTAGAATTATTACCTGGTTTCTATATAATTGCCTTTCAAATTAGTAGATCATTACTAATTGAACCTATTTAATTTACTTTAAACTAAAACTGTTCGAATGCAAATTTTGATCAGAAGCTCTGTTCAAATTGATGATATCGGAGGGATATGCTAATTGATTTCAAATAGATTTATTTTCCTGCTTCCCTTATTATTCTAGAAGCATAATAGACCAGGGATTATTTCTACTTCCTTTGTTTATTGATTACAAACATGTAAACTAAATTAACTTACGTTCCTCACCAAATCGAGATAGAATAGTTTACATTCCTGATGGACTCTTTAACTGCTCTTTATTGGCTTTTAATGTTTTGATGCCTCTGGCACCCCACTCAGCTACATAAGCATAACATCTTCCGATGACGCCACAGGACAGATTACAGGGCCTCAGACTTCTTTGGCACCACCATCCAGGAAGCACGGAGAAGCTTCAAGGTAGTGAACCGGTGTACACATATCCCCAAGAATATTTCAGCAGAATTTTATTTCCGATCTAGTCTTTATCAGAAGGAGATTAAAATAACCCCAATTTTTAATGAAATTTGTAATGTGTTATTTTTGCACCCTAGTGCAGCTCTATTACTTGCGAAAAAAATATTAACAGCATGCTCCGAACCTATACACCCTTGTACCTTATTAAGATTGATTTGGTTTAGTTCAGCAGCAGATATGTTTTTTATTTCTTGTTTTTGAGTATTTGGTCGTTTTTAAGTAGCTGTTTTTGATTTAACTTGACATAACTGTGAGTAGCAACAAAAGGAATAATATTAAATAGCATGTATGCTTGAAAATCTATTTGTTATTACATTTTCTATTGTTAGTCTATGCCGAAGTAAGAAAAAAAGATTTCAAATACTCAAAAGACAGAAATATATTGCTTTGAGAAAAATCATGTAAATCCATAATCACTAAAGATAGAAGCACTACTATTTGCATTGTATAAGTTATCCAGCTAAAAAAAATATATATATTGCCACGCCTATATTTTACCAATAAGATAGATAAAACATCATCTAGATTGGGTTAGTGATTCAAAATGTATGATTAGTCAAAATAAGGATAAATTTTTCTTTAGATAAAATTCAATTTTTGAATTATATGTACTCTCGGTAGGGCAACTGTAATAGTAGCCTTCAGTATTATCATAAAAGTCAACATCAATTTACTAGTTTTAACATATTCATCAGCGTAAGTGGAAGTGGCTGGAAACTAATATAAAGAACGTAATAAATAAAATGCGGCTCAGTTTACACTAAAAGTCATTATTCGACCCTACTCAAAATGTCTATTCTTGATATCCTCTGATATACAAACCATTGAGTGACCACTTCCCAAGCGAAGCACAGAAGACCACTGATAACCAGATCGCCTGGAACAGTGTCGGCTTTTATCCTGGCGTTTCCTCGAATTACACGCAGAATTCCACAATTTGAGGATAAAAGGATCCCTAGAGGACCGTACAGATTATCGGACCAACCTGGAACGGGGTCAGATACGGTGGAAGTCACTAAAAGGATAATGAGTCCGATAAAAATATATAGTGATTACTTTCTGTTGCTTTATTAAATGTATATAATTTCAGATAGCATATGGATTCTTTTCATAATATGGAATATTTTATAATAATATATCGTCGATATTTTATTACACGTAATTTTACAAGAGGCAAGTAAAATATCATAGAATAGTTATTGGGCCTGCAACTAAAACAATTATGTTATATTTTAGACAGGCACTATTCATAATTTGCTGAAAAAGGAGAACTTAATATTTCATTTTTATTTTTGTTTTCATAGTTAAAATTTGGAAATAGCAGTTTTTCGTACCCTATATATAAGCATATTGACGATTTTATGGAGGTAGCAGCATTACATACTAACGTAAATTATCTGCAATTATATTTGAACAGTTTATTTAACCAGATTTATAATTTAAAAAGTTTATTGCTATGGTAAACAACTGAGAAAACCTAAGGCTGCACGAAGGCTGTAAAATCATACAGGTAACGCATTATGCATAAGATACTGTTGGTAGAGCTCTTTTAATTTGTTGGAGATCTTTATATTTACGCACTTTGATCGACTATACTTTCGTGTAATGGTGGAACTTCGACCCATTATTTACTAGTTAAGCTAGATTTTCTTTGAGGTAAAAATGATTCTAAATCTTTCCTTATAAAATATTTCACTCTCTGGTCTATATTTAAGGGCACGGATATCCGTTGCCTTGCCATTTCCTTTGACTCTCTCTGGACGTATATCTTTATAAGCCGTGACCTCATTCAACTTTATAAAAAATGAGTGATCCAAATGGGTTACTTCGAATGGCTTACTGGGCAGGTACATTGACTATTTTCTTGCGTAAGGATCTTTCAATGGAGGAATCCCTGCCTCCATTTGAGTTTTTTTATGGCAGTGGCACACACAGTAAAGGGAGATCCTATGGCGCTCGACGAGCGGTGGGTGTGCGAAGATATTTATTGACACGGTTCTTGAATAGTTGCAGGTTATAATTAGGGGGAAGCAGATGTCATGGGAGTGAGTTGCACAGTGATGCAGTGCGCCAGACAGAGGAGTTAGTGCAAAGCGATGTTCTAGGTGATTCCAGTTGTTCGACAGACTGGTGCGCTCTTGAGGTCTGTCGTGACTGCCTGACAGGCGTTGCAGGGGCGGGGCGGGCCAAATCCTGGGAAGATCTGCCGTGAAAGTATCTGTAAAACAGGAACATCTCGGCCACATGTCTGCGGTGTTCCAGACTATCCAAATTCCGGGTCAACTCCGGGTCGCCGATGAGACGCACAGCTCTCTTCTGATTTGAATCCAGCAGCTTTAGGGTGTGTTTTGATGCGGTACTCCAGATGTGTGAGCAATATTCTAAGCACGGTCTTATTTGCGCTTTGTAGAGCAACCTCGACTGCTGCTCACTTGTTTTTTGTTGCGAAATAGCGCACCAAACGTCTGGGAGGCTGATTTTGCGATGTTAGCAACGTGGTCATACCAGGACATATTGCTGTTGACCGAGACACCCAGTAGTCCAATTGACGAAGATGAACGAATGGTCGATCCGGCCATAATGATGTCAGGGCCCGCCGTATTGGCCCTCTTGGAAAGCGTGTCTGCTTGGGTCTTTGCTGCATTGAACTGGACCAAATTTCTGTAGCCCCAAGTCTTGATTAATTGCTGTAATCTGCGGTGATAGAAATCTCAGTCGCTGGTAAAGGTTTTTCTGATTTAAATTGGGAGACAAGGGTATTGTCATCTGCAAATCTGTAAACAGGATTATTCGTTTCGGTCAGCAGGTCATTAATATAGATGAGGACTCATGAGGAACAAAGTTGGTGAAAGTATTGCGCTCTGAGGCACGCCCGCGTCAATGGTGAATGTGTCTGAGAGTGTCATCAACTGCAACGTGCAGAGATTGGTTCTTAAGGAAACTGGCAAGCCAACTGAAGGGAGAAGCTGAAAAATTATTCTGCTTCACCTTTATATCTGAGCAACTAAAATTACATATATTAAGCAAAGCAAGATATTGTTATACAAATAATACTAAGATTTTAGCCTCCATCCTTCAAACACAAGGACATTTTAGTGTTTTTTTTTTATGGCAGTAAAACTAAAGGGACTTCCTATGGAACTCGACGAGAGCGGTGTGTGTGCGAAGATGTTGATTGACATGGTTCTTGAATAGTTGTTGTAGGTTGAAATTAGGGGGGAACAGATGTCCCGGGAGTGAGTTCCACAGTGATGCAGTGCGCTAGACAAAGGAGTCCTTGTAAAGCGACGTTCCAGGTGTTTCCAATGGTACGACGAACGTCTTTCGTGACTGACAGGCCTTGCTGGGGGCGGGATGGGGCGGAGATCTATCTGCGGCGTTCCAGACTATGCAGATTCCGGATCAACTCCGGGTCGCCGATGAAACGCACCGCTCGCTTCTACGGTGTTCTTAGGTGTGGGACCCCATATGTGTGAGCAATATTCTAAGCACGGTCTTATTTGCACTTTGTAGAGCACGAGTAGATGCTGTGGTGTATACAGTTTTTTGTTGCGGAATAGCCCACCAAGCTTCTGCGAGGTTAATTTTGCGATGGTCACACCAAGAAATATTGCTGTTGACCGATACACGCAGTAGTCCGATTGACGAGGATGATGATGTCAGGGCCCGCCGTATTGTCTTTCTTGCTAAACGTGGTTGCTTGAGTTTGTGATTGAACTGGACCAAATTCTTGTAGCCCCAAGTTCGAACTTATTCCATATCATATATTACCTCATCCAGATACAGTAAAATCTATTTGCGATTCTTTGCTGACTCGCCCTACGTTTGAAGAAAAAAATATGTTATTCGGCCACGCAAAAAAGATGTAACATTATTAATAGACGAAATCCACTTTAAACCATTTCTTGATTATAAAAGCAGGAAATATTGTTCAGGCTGCTTATAATAATGCTTGCTTAGCAATTTCTGCTTTTGTATTTATGATATCCAGCATTAACACGTTAACTGCCGCATTGACATTTCTGAGAATTATTGTAAAGTTGACATCCTGTATAGCCGGCGGCCAAACTGGCTATATCATTTTTATGCCACCTGAACCGCCGACGTACAAGAGGAGAGCTGTGATTTTTAGAAAAATTCTATGCCGGCGGTTTAGGTTACGTGCAATTACCCCGTATACAGATTTATTCGGCCTACAAGTGAACATGCGCACCACTGGTTCGGTATTCGGAGCATGCGAATCTGAAAAAAATGGCTCAGAAAACGAAAGTTTAATTTTTCCATTATTTGGTACCCTTTATAAAATTCATTGCAGAAATATAGTCAAAAATGATCAGGGAAACACTGAATACAAATAAAAGGTTTTTCGGGACAGGTGTCGTAATAAGTAGTTGCTCCGCCGCAGCCGCTAGTTTCTTATAACAATTTATACATCTTTTTCTAACTTTTCTATTCCTTTTGCACTTCTGTTCAGTCTCTTTCATTTCGTGCTGTATTTTTTCCCTTCTTATCCTGTTGTGGAACTTCGCCATCACCTGAAATTTCCAAAGCTTCCCGAAATTTTGTAATAGAAATTTTTTATGCTGGATGCACCAGTTTGTATACAACTATGGCATTAACTAGACTCTCGTAACCGTAGTGTCGCTGTCGCGCCTATAAATCCCACGCATTTTACGCATCGTAGGGGGTTAATGCATGTCGGCCGGCTGTACAAATGACAAATTCTAAATGCCAACTTTACTTGTACACCACCTGTACAGCCGGCTGTCAATACTAAATAATGCCTAAATCGTTCCACCATTCAAAAATATGTTATGTAGTTCTTAGTTTCATGACGATACGTTGGTGTATACTAAAAAAAAAACATAATGACATTTTCATAATACGCTGTATATTTCGTTCGGCGCTATAGGAACGATGTCAGTTGGCAGCCAGTACAGGTGGCAGTTAACGTGTTAAGTCTAGCGTAAAAGAAGTTGTGCATATCAGTCCTACTTCCAAAATTGACCACCTTTTTGTTTTCCCATTTCTTAAGACAGCTATACCTAAGTTAGAGAAAATTGGCTAAAGGTATTTTGCGTTATTAGTGACAATAATGCTATCAACAGTAAAGCTATGAACCATTTTCCTGACAAGAGAAGTTTAAATATTGTTTTTTTACTACTAACATGATAAATCACCATTATTTACTCCATTCCTCAAATGAGAAGTAACATTTCTCACCCTAGGTAAATAATAATATTAAAAAAAACCTAGGTCAATAATGAAACGGAAACGGAAAATGTTAAAATGTCAAACTTGTTAGTTTGACAATTAGTTGTCATTTCGGATTATTTGAAAAATGAGTAGGAAATGATTAATTTCAAAATCTAATCAATTCAAATAATGATAAGGATTGTATCAGTGCTATTAGTAAAAAAATTATATACAGTATGACTCACTTTTCATGACTCCCCATAATATTCTTATTAATAATGCGATTTTGTCAAAATTTAGATGGAGAGAAGGTACTTTGTATGTATGGAGCTGTCAGGAGATTATTAGCGTTAGATCTTGGCATTGCTAGAAAAGAATATAGATATTTTGCATATTTATTTGAAAATGATCAGTTTGATCAGTGCAGAACGTTTACTCATATTTTTAATGACAGAATGGTGGCCTCTGGAGATAAGCAAACTAATGGTATTTTTTCGATGAATATGTTCAGGATACTTTATGCTGCCCAAATCCCATTTGGGGCACATTTGTGTAGGAATTCCGATGCGTATGAGGCTTCTATAGAAGAATTTCATGAACGTATAATTTACAAACTTGTTCAGAATGGAAAAACAAACATTTCACATGTTTAACGTTTCAAAATTAATCCGCCATGACTCCATCAAACCTCGAGGACCACACCTCGTCACGTATGTAAGTTGTAGTAAGCCGTAGTTGAAAAATGATGATGTAATAGTGACGTCACGAAACTTCCCCTCACTTACCACAATTAAATTAATCCTCGTGAAAACAAAGTAGTATCCTGTAGTATGCCGTGGTTAATTGTAGTTAGCTCGCGAAAAAACGCTTCTTGTTACGATATCTGTCAGTTAGACAACTGAACTTCCAGGCTACTTGATATTTCGAACTATTTGAAAAATAAGTAGAAAATGACTAATATAAAAATCAAATATGGTAATATATCAGTGTTAGTAGTAAAAAAAATTCTATATATACCTCGGTTGAGAAGGCCATTATTAACCTCGCACATTATATCCTTCGGCGCTCCGCGCCTCAGGTTATAAAAGTGCTCGGTAAATAATGGCTTACTTCTCAACCTAGGTATATAATATACTATTATCTTCACCCTACAGATAAAACACGTCCTTGTTTTTATTTGTTTGATTCTGTACATTTGCTTAAGTATATAAGGAATAACTGGCTTAATTCAAAGCCAGACCAAACATTATATTATCCCGATTTTGACAATGGTGTCTCTTCAAACACTTCACCTATTAGAACAAAATGGCTATTCTATTAGTTTAAAAACCCTATTTCCTACTAATATGAGACAAGACAAAATGTTTATTTGGCTTTTAAAGTTTATAATACTTTCATAGTACAAGCTTTAATTCAATTCGGGTTTAAAATTGATAAATCGAAAGACACTGCTGACTTTATAAATATAATAGTTCGGTAGTGGAAAATCGTATATGTAAAAACTTCCCTTAAAGAGGACCTAACGGCAGCACCTTTCGTTTCTGATAAAAAAAATTCTGATCTTAAATCAAATGTTAAACTGGCTAGAAAATTGGAAAACTAAAACTTTTTCTTATAAATTAACTACTTAAACTCATGCAGCTTTAAGTCACACACTATATGGATGACGGAAGTTATACAGTATTGATTCAGTGAACTTAAAAGAAATTAAATTAAATGTCGTAATAGGTAAATTTCAAATTACGCAGGTTTGCGAAAATATTGATATCCCTGACGAAATAGAAGAAATCCATCCATTAAATACTGACATAGTACTAGAACTAGAAAATGATATAAATATCAGTGATGATATGCCCATAACCACTTATTTAGCAGGTTACTGTTGTTATATTACGGTAAAGAAAATTCAGTGCGATATATGCAAGGAAAATAGAATTTGTAATGACGAATTTATCGTTGAAGATAATTTAATCCTTATTAAATTTTAAGCTGGAGAAAATTGCTTTAAAACGGGCGTCTGTCACTCATAAAAAATGTACATACCATTCATACGATTGTTCATATAGCAACCATTGTTCAGTAAATACTCTTCTTAAAAATTACTGCAGAAAATCAAAAGGTCGATTGGCTAAGTCATCCAAAAGCCGCAACTTAAACACTCTTGCCAAATAGGCCGTTTCGTTAAATAGTCTAATTCACAACTTCAAAATGGTGGTAATTCTTGGATTTTTTTGTGCAGAGTTGATACTTTGCACATTTTTCTAGTATTATTTGTATAACAATATCTTCCTTGGTTTAATATATGTAATTTTAGCTGCTCAGATATAAAGGTGAAGCAGAATTAATTTGAAAACTGTCTTCCCTCTCATCTGGCATATTTGACAGTAAATAATCTCATTATTTCGAAATGTGGTTTAAAACACTTTTACATTCATCGCGTTTCTCAATATCAAGTTTTTGCGAGCTTTTATCTATATTAAATAAAAAATCTTTCACTTCATTTATATATATTATTAGGGTTAAAATACTATTTAGGGTGTCAGTATTAATTTAGATTTAATATCATTTTGGAGTATTTGTATTTTCCAGCCGTACAAAAATGTGCAATTGCAAGAGAAGCAAGAAGAAGATTTATTGCAAATTTTTATAGACATAAAATTCTAAGGATAAAAAACCTATGTGAGGAAAATAAAATTTTACATGATATAAAGAGAAATCCACAAAGAAAAGGTGAGACCGTGCCATTTTAAATTATTTTCAAGCGAATCCAACCAAATCCATTTTGGATGCCGTTCATGGCGTTCGGTACGGCGCCGACGCGGCGCGGCGCGTGTAAGACGCAGAAGAGTTACCCAAGAAACAAAGATGCTATGAGTTCTTAAAAAACGAAATAATTTTTTTTTAAGATTTACCACTGGCAGAATATCAAAATTTAATTAGGCAACATGATGGAGCGTCTCCGCATGCTGTGCGTGATATTGTTCACTTTTTAAAAAGACGACGCGACGCGACGGTATAATGAATGGATTGGACGAAATAGAACATATGTTTGGCCACCCAATAGCCTCAACCTTTTAGTTTGAGACACATTTCTTTGGGTCATTTAAAGAACATGGTATAAAACACAGAATCACAATATTGAGGAGGTCATGCAAAAATGGTTAATGAAAAATCGTATTTTAACAGCAATTTAGAAAGGATATAAAGAAGATCGATCTTATTTCGAGAACAACGGGGGTCACACTGAACATTTAAATTATTAGTGTTTTTTTTTTATTATTAGAATTTTGTGAATTTCATTATCATGTAATGCTTTATTTTCCTCAGATTGGTTCTAAATTTTATTGATGGATATATTTCTATGAAAAATTGCAATAAAGCTTCTTCCTGCTTCCATTGCATTTTTTTACTTTGAAGGATTTAGGAGTTATTTTACCTGTATTACTATATTAAACTATGGTATATTTCAAATAAGTTAAACTAAAATTTGGAAAGCATAAAAGTACTGTCAAAACTAAACAATTTATCCGCTAAGAATATTTTGGAATGCTGTGCTGTAAAAATAAATAACTACTGTATTTTAAATGTGTATCGTCCACCGTCACCAACTCTGGTGAATTTTGTGGATATTTTATCAGAGATATTGAGTAAAGCATCAAGTTTTTCGAAGAATATTATTTTGTGCGGTGACCTAAACGTTAATGCTTTGGAGGAAACCACTCATAAACGGATGTTATTTGATCACTTTTCTTCATTTAATTTAAACCCTTTAATAGAACAGCCTACCCGTGAATGTATTAGAAACAACAGACTGGTTTCATCAATAATTGATTATGTTACTTCTAACGATGATTTTGTTAGCTGTATTAACTTTGAACCAGGTTTTTAGACCACTACGGCCAGCTAATAAGTTTTAATGTAAACGTCCCAACTGATCTATCGTCCTGTAAAACTTATTCATTTAGGACTTTTAATATGATTACCTTGGCTGAGTTTAAACTTTGTCTTGGTTCTTTAATGAATCATGCACTTAGGGAGTCAAGTGTAATAAATTTGACATCAGCCTTCTTTGATGGCTTTCTGACTTGTTTTAATACCACTTTTCCTTTAAAACAAAGGAAAATTCATGGTAAATCGCATAGAGTAAGATTTTCTGATGAGCTATTAGGGCAAAGGGAAGAATTAGTAAACCTAAATTGGCTAAGGAAAAGAACGAGTGACGCTCTTGTTCATGTAAGATATAAAGAACTTAAACAACGAATTCGTTATAGAATAAGAAAAGAAAAGATAGCATTAAACAATAAATTGATTAACGAGGCGAAAAATAAAACAAGAGGAGGCTGGGATCTCATAAACAAACTCAATAATAAACAAAGAAAAGTAAATGTAATAACGGAAATAAACATATTAGATAAAACATTAACGGATAAGAATGATATTGCCAATGAATTTGGTAAATATCTTTCTGGTGTTATAAAGGATAAACTATATACCCATTTTGGCACCCAGCTATCGGACACATGTACTTTTGGGAAACATGTTTCAGACTCAATGTTCTTTTTACCGACTACCTCAATAGAAATCGCAAATATAATTAAATCTCTACCAAACAAAAAATCAACTGGACCTGATAACATTCCTGTTTGTCTTATAAAAGCATGTGTTGAAGAGCTTTCGATAATATTGTCAATAATTATAAACAAATCAATGGAACAAGGCCTATTTCCCGAACAACTTAAAAAATCAGTGATTGTACCAATTTTTAAAAAGGGAGAGCAAAATAATATTGAAAATTATCGACCTATCGCACTTCTGAGTATATTTTCAAAGATTTTTGAAAAAGTGATTCATGACAGAGCGTCACATTTCCTTAATGCTCATAATGTTTTCTCTTACAGTCAACACGGTTTTCGTAAAGGCCTATACACAGAGACTGCGTAGACAGAAATGAGCATGTAATGCTTTTGCTGTTTGATATCTCGCGTGCTTTTGACTCAGTGGATCCTAATTTTGTTGCTATGAAGTTGGATAGAGTGGGAATTAGAGGTAACATAAACACGATGTTTCAGTCCTTTTTGGCCGACCGACTATTTAGTGTAAAGATTGGAGAAGAACTTTCTGCGGAGTTTGTAATGGGTTTGGGTACACCTCAAGGTAGTGTTTTGGGTCCACTTATCTATACAATTTTCATTAATGATCTGGCAGATTTTGTTAAAAGTGCTAAGATCTTTATTTTTTGTGATGACACTACAGCCGTTATCTCCGATCCAGATCCAGTTAACCTACAACGAAAAGTCCTTTCATGTCTAACTGAAATCGATGACTGGTGTATATCCAATAAACTCATGCTAAATCATGCAAAAACTGATGCGGTTGAAATTTGCAATAAGTATAGAAAACCAAATAATTTTGTTTTTAACTTTAAAGGTAAATCTATTTCAGCACATGGACTGGTCTGAACACATTAATGCTGTTTGTAGAAAATTAAGTAAGAGTGCTTTTCTTATAAACCAACTAAAGAAGTCATTGGATTTAAGGGAGTTAATGAATGTATACTACAGCTCAGTATACAGCGTACTTAGTTACTGCATAGTGCTTTGGGGTAGGGCTGGGGATTTGGAGAGAGTGTTTGTGATTCAAAAACGCATTATTAAGATTCTTTTTAATATTCCCTTTAGACAATCATGTCGAAATAACTTTGGAGAAAAAAAGATTTTGACAGTATCTGGTAACCAGTTTTTCAGGAAATCTTTTATATCCCATACTTGGATTCCATCACTTCTTCTTTGACAGATCTTCTTTCTAAGTGTTCTATACGAAAAAATGTTAACAAAGAATTTTATCTCTGAGGCGACCACATGGTGTCGGTGTGATATATGGAAAATGAAACAATTTCAACTACATCTCTCGAATATGCAGATCAAGTATCTTTCATCTTTCACCTTTCATCCAGCTGTAGCTGAAACAACCAGGATTGGCCTTATCCTTCCAACAGCATCATGCATTATGGAGTTATGTATGATAGGCATTTACGAAAAAAATTTAGATATGAGTATTGATTTAAAAGATCTTACCAATTGTCGGCCGAAAAAGGGCCACTGGCATATTTCGTCCATCAGAGATCAAAAGGTTTTCCGCGACTGCTTTTGTAAAACAGTAGTTGTTTGGCCACTTTCCAACAATGCTGAAAATTTATATTTAAATCAACAAACTATTAGAATTATAGCATGGTAATGAATTATTAGAAATCCATGTTAAATGTAATAAAGGATGTCGAAATTAAGATTTTCCGATATTTACAGTAAAATGTAGCAGGTATATAAAGTGTTGGACAAAACAAATGGAAGAAACAATTTTTTTGGGAAATTTCCAATTGAAGTAATAAAACGTTGGTTGCTCAGATCAAGTTTTTGTCAAGATTGTCAAATTTGGCAATCAAGGGTGTTCTATGAAACCACTATAATTTTATCAAATATAATTTTCTCCGAGAATCTATAAAAAATCGGATTACTCTTAGTGATTTTGAGATGATGCACATTCAAGTTTGCAAAAATAATTATAGCCTTTGGAGATAAGCCCTTTTGGATAACCTTTTTCGTTTTTAGCAGCTTGGATTTTCACGAAGGAGTAATTGCCTATTGCGTAATGATACAATTTATATTATCACTATAAAGCTTATTATAGGGGGTCATAAATAATCAAACCATTAGGTCCTAAGTCATGGGCGTCGGGAGCGGGGGCAGTTGCCCCACCCTAAACACTAGAAATCTATTTTATTATCCTAACAAACATTTAAAAAAATCTTTTTGTTAAAATTTTGGATTGCCCCCTCCCCATTCCTCGAAGCGCACAAGGTGGCGATGCCCTTGTCCTAAGTTTAACTTTTTTCTGCATCGATGTTGCTTCGACGTGCACAGCTGCCTCTAACAAGTTGTTAATTGGCTGGTTGTTTTATAATTTAAATATTGAAATATTCTTACAACAAAATGCTTCCTTAAACAGGGAAAAAAACAATATAATAATAATTAGGTTCAGGCCGCAAAGAGGGTGATTTTCGAGGATTATGAGTAAAAATTAATTATAACGTTAATCGTACAATATATAAAAATTTAAATAAACAAAAACTTTGATTACATGAATTAATTAGGACTAGTTCCGTTAGTATAGGGTTGTCATAAGTAAAGCGTAGGTCATCGGAACATTATTGCCAAAATGCTCAAAAGAAACTATTAATCAAGAAACAAGTTGGAATTACTAGAAACGAAATATATATAATATGATTAGGCGCAACTACCATTTCATCAAAATAAAAAGTATGTAAAGATTTTGTTTTACTATTAAATGCAGTGAAACCTTTAATGGTATATTAGATCAGACAAATACAAAAAAAAAAACAAAAAACATTACGCATCAGAACTGTTTATTTAAGGAAAAAATACAAAATAAACAAAAGCAAATTAAAAAACAATTTTCTTGTATTATTGACTAAATAAGAAACTTAAACAACTGAAAGTAATCGTTTGTGCATTATGGCCAGGAACAGCATATTATAAACATTGGACACCAAAAGTAAATGTTCCTTTCGTTCTTGAACACCAGTTATTGCATGGATTTATCATTCCAGACTGTATCATTTTTTCGTTTAGTAATAAAATACTTTAGTAATTAAGAACGATAATAATCAGGGCCCCCGCAACCGCGTGTGCAACGCGTGCAAAACCGAAGGACCCAAGGTTTTTAAAAAATATTTTTTTTTAAATTTTTTAACGATTTCCAACGAGCAAAGCACCAAAGGAATCGTTTTTTTCAATAATCTAAGCGAAGTTTATGTTCATAAATATAATTACCTACCTAATTCCTTATATTGGAACAGAAAACATTATATTTTTAAAATCAATCATCAATATTCACATCTGAATGTGCAATATGATCCAATATCCAATACTCGTATAATTCGACAAGTTTCCATAGAAGTTGTTAGAACTTGCCGATTTTCCTGTCCAGACTCGAATACTCTCTAGGAGTATAAAACAGCGGGAGGCGTCGTAATCCAAATAATTGATATTTTATTTCGCAACGTTTAAGGGTCAAGACGCAAAAAATTTAAATATTTAGATAATTAAAAATTAAAAAGATTGATTTGTATTTTGTGTTATTGTGTTTTGTTTTACTGTTTTTTGTTGTGATTAAATTAAATTTTATGAAATGGTAAGTACCTACCCACATACACTATTAGCATTTTATTAGGCCTATAAAATTCGTTTTTTTATTTTTCTGTTTAAAATAGTGCACATCCTAAATTAGCCCATACCTAATACCATAATATTATTTTTATTTCCCTCAAATAGGGAAGTATTGTTTGTAATCGTGAAAAAAGTTGAATCGATTTTGATATTTCTTCAGATATTTTAGATTTGAAAACTGACGTTTCGCCTTTGAGCCACCATCATATTATAAGTACTTATTTTTTTTTTAATGTGCACCCTGGACCTGTATTATTTATTTTATTTTTGTAGCCGTTTGACTTTCTAAAAAAAATTATATTTCACCTTTGCCAAAAATTAATTATTATAACAGAACATGATATGTGCTTCAGATTGGTATTAACTTCGTTTAAGTTTAAAGGCTCAGGTTTAGGGTTTAGATTCATAAAAATTAAATTTTACGGGGCGTTCTCAAAAAGATGGGGCTTGTGCAAGGGAAGTCATGGGTAAATGTCCTTACCAATTTTTGATCTAGTGGTTTCTTAAATTCAAGGAGTCACAGAAGAGAAAACGACCTTCTGGTGCAAAATTTCGAGAGCAAAAAAAAGTTAGAGTCCAACAAAGGGAGAAGATGGCTGGGAGTATGAAACATTTCTTGCAAAAAAGTCAAGTTTCCAACACTGAAACGATAGAGGTAGAAGAAATTACAGTTTCTAAAGCGGCGCCATCACCATCTTCTGTAACATGTGAACCATCGACATCAACACGTATTGAAAATCTAGCCTCTGTAGAGTCGGCCATCCTAACAACTACGACTACAAGTGGCACTTCTGACGATGAAGCTTCTACTGAAGTGGAGACTGAGATTACTAGTATTTTTTCTTCAGAAGATCCCGGTTTATGGCCCAGAAGCATTACGAACGATGAAGTCAGAATATTGGTTGATCGTGGCCCTCCCTTGATAGGACGTAATTATCAATTTCCTGCTAATAAAGACAAAAGAAAATTTTCAAGTAAGTACTTTGTTAGAAAACTAGGAAATGGAGAAGAAGCAGAAATAATTTAGCTCATTTACTTACTCAGTCTCGAGAAAATCGGTATTTTGTTATGTTGTAAACTTTTCAGTAAGAGTTCTACTAGTTTTTCTGATACTCATGGTTTTTCTGATAGGCAACATTTATCCTTAGCCATTATAAGACATGAAACATCAATTGCACATAACGTTCACATGAATAAATGGATGAATTTAAAAAAATAATATTAAAATTATCCACAACTGTAAACGATCATCACTTACGGGTTTTAGAAACTGAAAAAAAATATTGGCATGACGTTCTAGAATGAAGTGTTGCAGTTGTTTAATTTTTATCCAGACAGTGTCTAGCTTTCCAAGGTTCTTCTAAAATACTTTTTGAATATGATAATGGGAACTTTCTCAAAACTGTCGAGATGATTTCATCTTTTGATCCTGTGATGAGAGAGCACATTAGTCGAGTGCAAAACTCACAAACAAATTCTTTAAGAATGACCCATTATTTAGGCTACCAGATACAAAATGAAATTATTGAATTAATGGCTTCTAAAGTGAAAAATAATATTTTGGATATGGTTCGAAGTTCCAAATATTATTCAATAATTTTAGATTGTACACCGGATGCAAGCCATACAGAGCAAATAAGCCTCGCTTTGCTTTATGTCGTTCTAAATGACAGTTCTAAAAAGGTCCAAATACAAGAGAGTTTTATAGCGTTTAACTCAATATTCGACTCTACAGGGGAAGGGCTATTTAATTTTGTAATGGGACTTTTGAAAAATTTAAATTTAGATATTAAAGACATGAGAGGTCAAGGGTATGATAATGGGGCGAATATGTGCGGAAAACATATTGGTTTACAAAAACGCATACTCGATGCTAATCCTAGGGCATTTTTTGTGCCATGTGCTACACACAGCTTAAATTTAACAGTAAATGATGCTGCTAAGCTTTTAAATGAAACAGTGAACTTTCAAGAACTTTACGTATTTTTCTCTTCATCCACAAAGGGATGGGATGTTAAAAAAAAGCATGTCCCTCAGTTACATCTAAAACCCCTAAGTGATACTAGATGGTCAAGTAGGATTGATGCTATAAAACCGCTAAAGTTTCATTTTATTCAAATATGTGATAGCCTTTTAGAAATAGCAGAAAATGATACTTTTAACATTGAAACTAAAAGACATAAGCAAGTTCTCTTTTATTAAATATTCAATCTTATAAATTTATTTGTAGTACGTAATTTGGTATGATGTTTTATTCCAGATTAATATTGTAAGCAAAATGATGCAAAGTGTCGCGATTGACATTTAAGTGTGCCAAAACTATTTAAAGAATTTAGTTGATCATTTTTAAAATTATAGAGATGATAATGTTTTCGAGGAAAAACTTGCTGAAGCTGGAAAACTAGCGGCTGCTCTCGAGATAGAGCAAGGTTTTCCTCCATTAAATACTGTTAGACGAAAGTATAAACCAAAATTGTTCGATTATGAACACAGGGATGAGACACCTCAAGATCCAAAAACCGCTTTTACAATAAACTTATTTTTGAAAATAATTGATCACACTAAGTTCTTTAAATAGTAGGTTCGATGTTCGATATGATATCTGATTACGAGAACGTTTTTGGTTTTATTTGTGATATTTTTAAATTAAATGACGAAGATCTTTTAAAATGCTGATGTGCTCTACAACAAAAAGTTACCTGATCAGGAAAAGAAGGAGGCTGACGTGGAAGAAAATGATTTATTTAACGAGATAAAAGCCCTAGGATTGTTTTCATTACCTGAAGCGTCAAATCCCCTTGAAATTCTACAATATATATTTGAAATCAATCTAACTTCCTCTCTACCAAATATTAGCATTGCCTTATGAATCCCCCTCACTTTACCTGTGTCTGTTGCTTCTAGTTAGAGATCATTCTCTAAATTAAAAATAATTAAAAATTATTTGAGGTCTACCATGTCACAAGAAAGATTATCTGGTTTGGCAATCTTAGCTATAGAGCAAGAGATACTCGATAAAAATGATTTTGATAATATTATAAAAGAATTTGCAGCAGCCAAATCTAGAAAAACACCCATTTAATTTCTGGATTGATCCTAATTAAATGTTTTATTTGTTATTTGTTTATTGTTTGGTTTATGCGTTTATAAATAATTTAAAGAAGAATAAAGCTTTAGTTTTGAAACCTCTGTCGTTTCATTACAAAATTAAAATAAAATGCGGTGTTAGTCGAATGCTTAAATAAAAAATTTAAAAAATGTATTATGTAACAACTAACAGCATAAAGTTCTTAAGGGATTTAATAAAGGTTGCTGATAGTTTTTTAACCGTTCTACACTAAATTCTTAACAAAAACTGGACAAATTTGGGCATGGCACCCAAATTTTTTTGCCGATTATTCAGCGGCGCTTTTCTCCACCTCCCCCCTTTAAGGGGCGCCAAAATATTTTCGGCACGCGGGCGTTGATAACCCTTGCGGGGGCCCTGATAATAATACACTAGAATTTGATATTTATAGAAAAAATACTGCCACTAACCGATATTTCCCTAATCACTCCTTCCGCGTTGGCCAATACAAAATTGCCTTTCATTTCTTAGTACACCGTATGATTAGTTTTCCTCTGAGTAAAAAAAAGATTTAATAATGAAAAGGAAACAATTACGAATGTAATGAAAGTTAATGGTTTCAATACTAACCTAATAGATAGACTAATTAGTAGGCAGGCTGGGAAAATTTTTGACAGCTGTCACTTTCCTTTCAAACATCCCATTTGATAAAGCTCTCAAAACTGACAGAGCGTCAGAATAGACTACGCTCAATTAAATCGATTAGTGGCGTGCCCCATTTACGCTGCATTCAGGCACTTTTGTTAATTAAATTACAATCGAAAGGGCTTTAAGTAATATCTTTAAAACCTAAAAAAAAAAATAAAAGGGCACTGAACCTAATTAGGTTTTCATCAAACCTAACGCGAACGGTGAACCGGATACTTTTTGCACTTTTTGAAAATAACATAAGTAAGGTGCAGAGTTTCAGTGGAACTCGTTCTGATATACAGACATAAGTTATTAAGTTTTATTTAAATAATAGTATATTATTTTGTATGGAGGAAAAGTGATACTTTTCATGGCGCACTCGTGTTTAACAGCCGAACGGAGTGAGGCTGGTAATAGAGAGCAAGCCATGAGAAGTAACTCTTCCTCCAAATAAAATATGCTGTTTTTTCTTCAAATGTCGATAAATTAATGCAAACACATCTCTTTTTAATAGTAATAATAATTATTATTATTAAAGATAAGTGGGTTCGCAAGGCCGATGTCGGTGAATAGGCACAGGTTGTTGCTATAGTAATGTAACATAAAGCTGTCAGTGGACACTGTCAACAATAATTATTTTTTTTTAAATTGCGTCTCCGATTGCGCTTTATTTCCGTATTGACAAGCAGTTATTGAGTAAGTTCGATTAAATAATAGCCAATTTGTTCCTAAATTAGTGATTTTTAGAAATGCAGTGTACAAATTGAGTGATAAATACAAATTTTAGTTTAATAAATCTTGAGTTGTTGACGCTTATTTTGTTGTTTGTTTGTATCTATGTTGGTATGACAACATTTTTAGCTCCGCCGGCGAAAAACTGAAAAGTAAAGCTCCGGCGGAGGAAAAACGAAACTTCACGGCCGCCTACACAGTCGAGTAATGACGGATTTACTGACGTTTGAAGAAAAAATATATTTCCACACTAATAGTAACAAAACCTTCTAAATTCAAATCATTTTATAAATGAACTGCCTTTTTAGAAATTTCTTGGGCAGAGGGTTTAGTGATGTTATTTTAGAAGCCTCCGCCGTCTCTGGCAGCGCGGCGGCGGCGGTTGTGAAAGCGTGTCATCATTTGATATACTCTTTCTTAATACAAATTGTCGTGTAAATTACAAAAATATTCAAAAATTTACCGTACATGTATAAGATGCAATTTAATGGCCAAAAAGATTTTGAAACGTTATATATAAAACGTACATTAAAAAGGGAGTTGCACAATAAGGATCATTGTATCACTAGTGAAATATTATATTACTGAAATAAGTCAAAATTGATAATTTAATAAGGTCTTGTCGTGTAGATCGTTTATATAGACATTTTACAGTGCTGCATCTGCTAATAGTGTGCAATTTTATTTTCAACCATACGTTTTTTAAGCAAAAACTTAGAAATCTTAATGTTTAGAAATTTTTGCGTGGTGCATAGATTTCACTCGATATATTGTAATGAGCAGGAAAATGAAGACTAGAATGCCTTTGTCTGCCTAGGCAGGGAAATGAGAATGGTAAGTGAAAGTATAGAGAGGTAACACTCAAGAGTTTGAAAAGTCTGCAGTATCAATATGACATATATGGTTGAATATATATATTTTTTGTTTATCCGATTTAATCCCGTAAAATAATACTTAGAATAACATCAAGTACGTAAATATGTGAAATGAAGATTGTGTATGAATTAATTTTTTTTTAACAGACAAAACATTATTGTGTCAGTATCTTCAGGAAAAACCTATATTTATAAAGCCACTAAAATGGCACGCATCTATGCATCTACCATCCAATAATAAAGCATTTTTACTGTCGCTGCTAGCGCCAACGAATTTTTAGCTGTTATAAGAAACGTCATTAATTTTATCCATGTTAGCACCGACCATGTGTATAAAGTTGAACAAAAAAACACTGCATATAGGTATCAAGATCATAGCAGAAAGAACTTGGATATTGCCAAGTAAAGACCATTAATTATAAGCTTGGAATTAAATAGACTATTGAAGGTCATGGATTAATTTTGAGAAGGCTTTAAAACGTTATCCTCTCTTATCTGTAGGCTTCATGCGTATACTTACAAAAACTGACAACATTTATTACATATACTCATAGATATTTACTGAATTTTAACAATAATTTTATTTCAGTTTAGTTTTATCTAGAAGAACTATCGTCAAAATGAATAGAGAAACACTACTCGATGAGGTCATTCGACGACATGAAAATGTAAAATAATATTCCATATGAAACAATAGTGAATCATTGCAATTTGACTGGCAAAATTTACAAGGAACGGTACTAAAAGCAACACCAAAAAGGGTTCAAAAACTTTGAGTAGCGAGATAAAGATGCATGTTTAGTACTATATACTCTACAATCTGCAAGATGTAATTGCCTTCCTCTTAATCTACAAGACTCCTGACATGCTGACTTACCCAGTAATGAGTTCCGAACCGAGTTTGGACTGGCACTCATTATTATAGCAAATCTTTGGACTTTCATGTATATAAACGCATATTATACACATTGCAAGTAAGCGCTCAGATAGTTTCTTGGCATTTATTAAGTGAAGAAGATACAAAGCAATATTATAATAGATCTGTGATCCCAATTGTTATTTCCCAGATAACATTTGGTTCTCTGCGCTGCATCCAATTTACCTTATTCCAAAAGCTGCTAGTTTCCGAAACACAGGGTGTCAAAGTTATTAAAAAAAAAAAAGATTTAATAATAGCGTACATTGCAGGAAATTTAGTACTAAGGAGCTTTTTAGGATGAGAAATATAATATATTTTAGAGGGTGCCACCAGATTAACAGCACCTTGCTTACATCTAAAGCTTCATAAGCTATTTCTAATTTAAACATTCTCCAGCTTTGACATCTTTTTAGTCAAAAATATTAATTAATAGGCGTCGCGTCGCTTGGAGCAGCTGTTTCAGAGATAGTGAACCTCATCGTAGTATAGGACTTTTCTAAGAAATTTGGAGCATCTTTAAGTGCCGAGAAGCCACCAATAAAAAAAATTACATAACAACGAGCTAATAATAATAATAAAAATTTAAAAATGAACTGGCATAAAACAATGAGAATAACACACAAAGTCAATAATAACACAAAACAGCAAATTTGTATGATACATTTTTCAATAAAATTCTATGAAAATGTTCAAAATGCTGAAGGCATGTTCACAAAAGAAAAAGTTTAAAAGGGTGTAGTTTCAATCATCTTTGCATCTAACCACAAAATTTTGTAACATCATTATACCAGGATCGACCATTCCTTCATCTTCGTCATTCGGACTACTGGGTGTCTCTGTTAGCGGCAATATGCCATTGCATGACTGCGTCGCTAATATTGAAAAATCAGCCTCGCAGAGGCTTGGCGCGGTATTTCGTAACAAAAGACTGTATACCCCGCAGCAACTGCTCTTGCTCTACAAAGCGCAAATGAGGCCGTGTGCGTAAAATGATGCTCACACATCTGGGACGCCTCACTGAAGCACACCCTAAAGCTGCTAGATTCCATTCAGGAGAGAGCCGTGTGTCTCGTTAACGACCCGGAGTTAACCCGGTATCTGAATAGTCTGGAACAAAGCAGACATGTGGACGAGATATCCCTGTTTTACAGAAATTTTCACGGCAAATGTTCCCACAGTTACGACAGACAGCTAGAGCGCACCAGTTCGTCGTACAACGAAATACCTAGAACGTCACTTTACAAGGACTCCTTTGTCTGGCGCACTGCATCGCTGTGAAACTCACTCCCAGGACATCTGTTTCCCCCAAATTACAACCTAGAGCAGGGACCATGCCAACACCTTCGCACACACACACCACTCGTCGAGTGTCATAGGGTCTCCCTTTAGTGTGGGTGTCATTGCCATACAAAAATTTGAAGGAGCATCATTTCTTTTCAAAGTCCACCGACATTGAAAATTCCCATTTAAATAATTTCTAATATTTAATGTGAAGTGTGGTGATGCACCGTCCTACATGAACCAAACATTTTGTCTAGTACCCAGTGAAACATCATCTAGTACCTACATTTATCAAATTTACTAGGTGTTCCAGGTGATTAAAGGAGGTGGTAATATGACAGGACCAATAGTAAATCTGTCAATGATTCCTACCCATGCTCTTTTGTAACTAATGGTGTTACTTATCATTCTTAAGTCGTTGCTACAATCAGCTTTAGTTGGCAATAAAACATTTAAATTCGATTATCACGGAAAGGGCTACTCTGAGCAACTAGGTATGTCCCTTTTAGATAAAATATGACAAGGAATAAGAATTTTTAACTAGAAATTTAATATACTTAGGTACAATTTTTTTTTTATAAAGCTTGTGGGGTTGCTAGTCCTCCATCGGGCGTCGCCCCAGGTGGCGGATCGGGGAACGCCTCCCAGATATGGGTGGTACCGGGGAAATGAAATACCCGGGGCGGACCAAAACTAGCATCGAGCGGCAGCAGCTGGCTGTCTCGAAATTAACCACAGGCAATAGCTCAGAGAACGAAAGGGCTGTGGAGCAGATACTAAACGGCGCAGTAATAACTACAGAACCGGCGTTTACACAGCCATGAGGAAGGCAACGGAAAACCACCTCATTATAATTTTCCTAGTTAAAAATTGTCATGGCAATGAACGGTGATGAGAAAACTATTACTGATCACGGAGCTCGGAAGCCGAGATCCGGCAGTGGAGGACAATCGCACTCGAATTGTAGGGCCTCCCAGGTCGTCAGCAAGCGAAATCCTTACAAAATGAAAAAGAATACACCAACATGTCAAAAGGTCGCTACATGGAATATAAAGAGTATGTATGAGAGCGGTAAGGTACATAACATAGTAAAAGAGATGAAGAGACTCAATATAGATGTACTGGGACTCAGCGAAACGCGATGGCCCAATTCCGGAGAATGCACGGTTCTCGACTATACTGTTTACTACTCTGGCAATAACAGCCCCCAACATAGGAATGGAGTTGGTATAATAATTGCACCACACGTTAAGGCTAAAGTCAAGTCCTTCATACCTTTCTCTGACAGAATGATGCTCCTCCGTCTGCATGCAACCCCAATAGATCTGAACGTAATACAAATATATGCGCCAACTGCGGACAAAGATGAAGCCACTATTCAGGAATTCTATGGACAATTAGAACAGATGATCAAACTGACTAAGAAACATGAAATTAATATCATAATGGGCGACTTCAACGCAAAGGTGGGTAATGGAAAAGTAGAAAATGCAGTGGGAAGCTTCGGACTGGGAGAGAGAAACGACCGTGGAGACCGGCTTATTGGCTTTTGCCAAGAACACAGCATGACACTGAGCAACACCTTTTTCAAACTCCCTGCTCGTAGGTTATACACATGGAAATCACCAGCAGATACACCGGAGAACAATATAAGAAAACAAATAGATTACATTGCTGTACCAATAAGATGCAGAAATGCAATAAAATCTGCAAAAACGTATCCAGGAGCCGATGTTCCAACGGATCATAATCCAGTTGTGTGTGATTTCGAAATTAGGCTGAAGCGCATTAAGAAGAAAGCTACAATTGAGAGAGTAGACATAAGGAAGCTCTCTAATCTCAACATTAGGCAACAGGTTCAGGAGTCTATAAGTAACGAAATGAACAGAATCAATGAAAATACAACCGAAGTAACTGAAAAATGGGGTAAGATTGAACAAGCTATTCAGACAACGTGTTCAACACTATTGAATCAAGATCGAGTGAAGAAAAAGGGATGGATGACTGAAGAAATCCTTGATTTAATGGAAGAACGACGGAAACATAAAAACAAAAATATACCGAAATACACAGAAGAATAAAGACAAAAATTAGAGAAGCTAAAGAGACATGGCTGTCCGAAAAATGCATTGAGATCAAACAATGTGAGAAGAAATATGACTATCATAACATGCATAAAAAAATAAAAGAAATGACAAATAAAAGAAAATACAACGGTCTAACAACAGGCATATTTGACGATAACGGAAGTTTTATCTCAGAACCAACAGAGATTCTAAAGGTATGGAAGCAGTACGTTAAAATTCTTTTTGACTCAGACCGCCCTAACGACCCTCCAATTCATCCAACCGAAGACGCCGATACAGATACTGGTCCCTCCATCCTCAAATCGGAGGTAGAAAAAGCTATAAAGTCCCTCAAAAATAACAAGTCACCAGGTCCCGATAATATCCATGGGGAAATACTAAAGATTCTATATGAAAAGAACAGCCAATTCTTGAATACCTTGACCACTCTTCTGAACAGTATATATGACAGCGGTAAGATACCGGAAGATTGGTTACAATCAACTTTTGTGGCCATACCCAAAAAGCCAAACTCCAAACTTTGTGATCAACATAGACTGATAAGCCTAATTAATCAGATCACTAAAGTCTTCACCAAAATCATATATAACAGAATCTACAACAAATGTGAATCGGAATTAGGCAAATCACAGTTTGGGTTCCGAAACTCTCTTGGCACAAGAGAAGCGCTATTCTGCTTCCAAGTTCTGATACAACGGTGCAGAGATGTGAATAAAGATGTCTATATATTCTTTGTGGACTACACCAAAATGTTTGACAACGTAAGGCACGATCAACTAATTAAAACACTCCAAAATGTAGGCATCGACCATAAGGATATCCGATAGCAAATCTGTACTGGAACCAATCAGCTAGGGTAAGAGTTGGTGGTTCGTTCAGTGAGAATATTAAAATTAGGAAGGGCGTACGGCAGGGATGTATTCTATCCCCTCTGCTTTTTAATATTTATTCGGAACAAGTCTTTAAAAAGCTTTGGATGAAAATGATACAATATCAGATACGCCGATGACACGGTTGTGCTTGCTAAAAGTTTGGATGAACTACGATATCTCATGGAGAGGGTTCAAGGAATTAGTGAGGAGAGTGGACTGAGCTTGAATATAAATAAAACTAAATGGATTCTAGTAAGCAGAACCCAGCAGCCTGCTAGACAGTTGACAATAAATAACCAGATAGTCCAACATGTGAATTCTTATGTATATCTGGGGACACTGGCTAACTCAAAATGGGATCAAACAATCGAAACACGTTCTAGAATTGAAAAAGCCAGAGCATCATATAACAGCATAAGACATTTATTCACAAACAGTAACATATCTCTACCACTAAAAATAAGACCGGTCAAGTGCTACGTGTTTCCTGTTTTGTTGTACGGTGCAGAAGCGTGGACATTAACGGAAGCACTAATGAGGAAGCTGGAGGCATTTGAAATGTGGGTGTACCGGCGCATTCTCCGGATATCGTATACTGAACACATCACCAACGTAGAAGTACTACGTCGAATGGGAAAGGAAAAAGAAATATCACGCACTATTAAAAAGAGGAAAATTGAATATCTCGGTCATCTAATGAGATATGACAAATACCGTCTACTACAACTAATAGTCCAAGGAAAGATAGAAAGTAAACGTGGACCCGGAAGAAGAAGACACTCGTGGCTCCACAACCTACGCCAGTGGTTTGGACTGACATCAATCGAATTATTCAGAAATGTAGCCAACAAAATTAAAATTGCTATGATAATAGCCAACGTTCAGAACGAACAAGGCACATGAAGAAGAAGAAAGCTTTAAAATATATGCGAAATATCTACTACCTTCATCAAACTAGGCTATTATTAAAATAAATATTTACAAAAAAGATTTAAACATAATAGCTTTGACACCCCTGTTTCTGAAACTATCAACTTTTGAACTAACGTAAATTGGTTTAAATCCTCATATTTTAGCCTTACGATTTTGTGCTAGCATTTTGTACAGACTTTATAATTTAGAAGAATTCAATAATGATGACTACGGTGTTGTAAAATCTAGTTTTGTGGTTCACATTTAAATTTTATTCTTGCGTTAATTCAATATTTGCTATTGTTTAATGAAGTTGTCCCTTATATTATATATATATTTTCTTTATTACCCTGTTACTAAATTTGCTTGCACAATTTTTAAACTGTTGCTTATATAATTTGTATTATCAGTTCATTGAAGAATGGTTTTAATCGGTAGTCTCATCAAGGTGATTATTGATAACCTTTGTTAATAAATACCATATATTTTAGTCACTGCAGCATATTTTGAATTTGAATGTGAATATTACACCATTTGTTGCCTTTTCGCATGATAAATCAAGTGTTGAATAGTTTATATCCCCCTAACATATATTACTTATCCACTAACTTAAATAGTCAAATATCTCACCCTTTGCTTATGCTATTCAGAAGCTCAGTTCTCATTTCCTGGGCGATGCTAATTAGTAATTTTGGATTGATCGGTGGCTCGTAAAATTTTTCTTCAATTACCCTGTTTAAACAGTTTGAGTAGGCAGTGGATACAAGGATAAAACCTTGAAGAGATTGTGCTCCTTTGATAATTTCCAGAATCTCAGCGGTGCCGTTTACGTTGGTCATTACCGCCTCACCCAATTTTGAGTCCATGTTCAAAGAAGCGCCACAGTGGAAAACTATGTTTATCTAAAAAAATTAAAAAAAAACAATTGAAAGCTATTTCGAATAATATTAAACATGAAAAATTATTTAGAGTTTCTGGGAAAGACTGTTATTATTCATTATACATAATTAATGTTATGCAGATATTAACATTGAAAATGTTTCTGTTATCCTAGTATAGGGCCACAAATCGTGAAAAAGTGCATGCTACATTTGCCACACATGACGTCACACGTGTGCGAGATCCTTTTACTTTGTTTATTTAAACTTAAATTTGATTATAACGTCTCGGAATCGGTTCAAATGACTAAAATGAATTGGAACTAACTGAAACTAACCGAAAGCTTATTAAACGACTTACCAAAACTAACCAAAACCACCAAAACGGACTAAAACGTATCGAAATAAATTAAAAATATTAACGGTACGTTAAAACGAACCTAAATTAACCGAGTTTGGGTGACTAACCAAAATTAACCACAAACATTAAAATTGCTTATAACGTATCGGAACCGGTTCATGATTGAATGACTAACCAAAAGTAACTAAAAGCGCCAAAATGGACTAAAACGTACCGAAATAGATTAAAAATAACTAACCCAAATTAAGCGAAGTTTGGCGACTAACCAAAACTAATCAAAAACATTAAACTTGCTTATAAACGTACCGGAACCGGTTTAAATGATTAAGATATATTGAAACTAATTGAAATTTACCGAAAGTTCATTGAACGACTAACTAACCAATAGTAACCAAAATCACCTAAACGGGCTAAAACGCACCTATCGAAATAGATTAAAAATACTGAAGTAAGTTAAAACTAACCCAAATTAACCGAATTTTGGTGACTAACCATATCTAACCAAAAACATTAAAATTGCTTATAACGTACCGGAACCGGTTCAAATGACTAAACTGTATTAAAACTTACTGAACTTTACCGAAAGTTCATTGAACGATTAACTAACCAAAAGTAACCAAAAGCACCAAAACGAGCTAAAATGTATCGAAATAGATTTAAAATATTAAAGTAAGTTAAAACTAACCTAAATTAACCGAATTTTGGTGACTAACCAAAACTAACCAAAAAGATAAAATTGCTTAATTAATTAATTTATAAAACTAACCAAAAGTAACCAAAGCACCAAAATGGGCTAAAACATATCGGAACAGATTCAAAATATTAAGTAAGTTGAAACGAACGGAATTTTGCCGAATAACTAAAATTAACCAAAAAACATTAAAATTGGTTATAACGTATCGGAACCGGTTCAAATTACAAAAATAATTTAAACCCCCAAAACGGGCTAAAACGTATCGGAATAGGTTGCAAAAATTAAGGTAAGTTAAAACTAACCAAAACGAACCGAATTTTTGCGACTAACTAAAACTAACCAAAAAGATTAAATTTGATTATATCGTATCGGAACCGGCTCAAATGACTAAAATAAATTGGAACTAACTGAAACTAATGGAAAGTTGATTGAACGACTAACCAAAAGTAACTAAAAATATCCAAAAGCACCAAAATGGACTAAAACGAATCGGAGCAGGTTAAAAATATTACAGTAACGTTATAGGTAATTATATATTCATCGATATTCCTATCTAAAAGTGAAGGGTAATTTTTAGGTCTTCATATCTGCACCTTTTTTTATTTATTTTTGTTTTAATTATGATATTGTTTAATATTATTATTATTAAAAATGCGTTTCTTTAATCATTTATATTATAAACACTCGTGTTTGTATTTTTACTTTTTTAAACTTTGCTTTTAGAAACCATTTGAATTTCAAAACAAATCACATTTTTGCGTTTTTATTCATCATTGTCAATATCCCCCCGGTTGCATCTTTGCGAACGACTGTGAATTTTTCAGGGGTGAGAGTACTCTAGAAAATAAGAAAAAATGCCTACATATATATGGGCAGAAACACGTCATTTTCATTCTACATGGCTGGCAAAATTTAATTTGTTTTTCCTCTTAATTTGCGTATGCCCTGAGATAATTATTTCACATTTAGTACACTTATTATATTTAAGAATTTCTACCACAAAATGTTAAAATCGTCGGCCGCAGCTTACAAGGCGTTAATTTTTTTTTGATTCACTTACTATTTTATCTTTTGGATTTTTTTTTGAAGCTGCTTGTATGTATTTTATGTGATATTTGACCTCTCTGTTCTTTTCTTTAACTTTTCGTGATCTTGAATTGTTCTTGTATTTGTTTTCGATTACTTGCAAAAATCTTCCAGGAGTATTGTGAACTCGATTGTGAATGATGTCGCATGAATGTATTATTCTGTTTCTCAATCTTGTATATACATGGTAATTTATCAGATACCGGAAGTTTATTAGTTTTATAATAAAACTCATAATATAAATAATATAATTGATTTAGAAAGGGATTTAATAAAAACAATTGCAGCTTTAGAACATTTGGCTTGCTTGAAAAGGTGGAGCAGCTCCGACATCAATAAAATAATTGGCGAAAAATTCCTGATTCATTCGCTCCTTCAGCTTGTCCACAGTCACGAACAAGAAGTTGATGATTTTTCGTATCATCGTACTTAATGCCATTACTTTTTCGAACAAAGTTGTGTGATATACAAGCTGTTTTTATTATGTCATCAATAAAATCAGGTTCTACCAGAAAGAGAGTATGAAAGATCCACCATTTTTTGTCAAAATCCAAAGAGCATATTCCACAGTGCGTTTACGTCTAGGCATAATGTAATTAAAAGCTTTTTTACGAGGACTCAGATTTCGAGTAGTTCAAACGCCTCATAGCCCGCCATAATAAAGCATTGGGAATCTCTATCTATGGTTGGTAAATTTCCAGGTGCTGGCAAATTTAATGTACCGGAATATAAATTTTTGACCAACACACTCTTCCAAAACACACTCCTTCCTTTCTTCCGACCCTACGTCAATGGATACGAAACGAAGGCTTGCTTCTGCGATAGACATACATTTTTTATATTTGGAAAAATTTGATCCGTGGTCAAAAGTTTCCTATATCTAATACGCCTGCCGTCAATTGCACCAACGAAATTTTGACAATTTGCTTTTGTTGCTAAGCGAATCAGCTACTCTTAATCATATTTCTTCCGTTGAATTGGACATTATTTCGTTTTCTTCTAAGCAAATCTCGACAAATCAGCAAGTTTCACGTAATATAGTTGCAGTCGTAGTTTTGCAATAATAATTCGAATTGGAGAGAAGCAAAGCTTATTCCAGTTGCAATATATTTAACATCAAAATTATGTATAATTATTCTCGAAACAAAAAGAGACTAAAATTTAGTTAATAACTATAAAATATTTTTGCAGTGAAGGAGATGAAAACTAAATGGACGCACGTTATTTAAATCTAATTCATTTCATAACCACAAATAGGCACTCTAAAGGTCGATTTATACTATAGGTCACGTCCTGGTCTGATCACGGGCCGGCCATAGTGCGATCAAAATATCGTTGGAAAGAAATACCGCGGTCACTTGGTGGGCTCGTGATCTGACCTTGCCGTACAATGTGAATAGTATAATTTAATATACAAGCCATAATATTTGATATGACTGCGACCGGACCGTGATAAGACTGTAACTTGTATAAATCGGCTGTAAGATCGTAGAAGCTGTTAACCTTTGCTTTCCTTAATCTATTCCTGACTATAATTTGGTATACTCTATATTCGATCATTCCCAAGCTAAGTGTATACGCTTTAGGGGTTTCTCTAAATAAATGATGCCTTATTGATTCGGTGGGATAAGATATATCATAGTGAAAGTATTGACGACGAATTAAAGAATTTTAATAAAAATGTTTTATATCCAATTAATAAGTATGTCTCATTTAAAGGCAGAGGCAATTTACTCCTTCGATAACGAGTAACATTAAGTTTCGAATGAGGTTAAGGGAAAAGGCATATCGCAAATATTTGGCACACACAACTCCAGCTCATCTTGAATATTACAGGAACATTAAGAGAAAAGGTTACATATTTTAATCAAATGTTAAACATAAGGAGTACGAAATTTTGGAGAAAAGTAAATCAATTACTTTTGTTAAGGGATCAAGAGTCTGATCTTCCGGCTGATCTAGCCGATGTAAACCTACTGAACGATTACTTTGCATCCTGTGGCAGGGTTCTAGATATGATCACAACTGATAAATTGATGAATTTATAAATTAAATAGCAATCTTATTACCCAAAACACTCTATTAGAGATAGTATCTGGTATTGATAGTTGTGCTGTGAGGGAGGGTGGATTCTCTGCCAGGAATTTAAGGTTGTGGTTTGCCTTATGGCATCGGACCGTTAATCAACATTTTAAACATTATATTCTTGAGAATTATTATCTTGAAGTGTGGAAGGGGGCTATTATCAGACCTTCAGCTAAAGTTAGTAATCCAAAGGAGTCCAAAGACTAATAAATGTTTTGCCTGTGGTATGAACATACACATTAATCAACAGCTCCATTCCGTTTTAAATTCGGAAAATATTATTCCAGACTGTTAGTTGGGCTATCGCAAAAGTTTTAGGAGAACTACCAGCTTGGCTAATCTTTCAAATGCGATACGATTGGCTGAGGACAAAAGAAAAATCACTTGCTTGGCTAAGTTGGATGTCAGTAAGACTTTTGAAACAATAACTCACGATATTTTGCTGGCTAAACTGCATCTTTGGGGTTTTCAGATAATACAATAAATTTTGAATAATATACTTTTAGATGTGAATAAATAATATTGAAATTGTTTTGCAAGACAGTGTTGAAATTGATTTTAATGATGAGATCACCGAAAAATAAACACAAAACTAATAAACGAAATACTGTTAGATGACGAGACTATTCCAACTAACGAATTAGAACCTAACATAACAGAATAAATGCCTTTAGATAATCAACCAGAAGAAGGCAAAAACAGATAAAAATATAGCAGAAGACATAACGTTGGAAATGGAGCTTGAAATAAGCAACAGTACAATTGAACATATAACAGAAGAAATTCCCTTGCAAGAACCTACAAATAACAATAAAAATGTGAATCACTATTACGAGAAAAAGGTAATGCATTTACAAAAATGGATTGAATTCTGAAACGTTCAGTAAAATCGATACTGAAGCGGATCCAAGTAATACACTAAAATATCCCAACCATACATTAGAAGATTTTTTTAGAGATTCCGCGAGTAAAGACAAGAATCAGCAGAGTGAAGTAACCCAATCGCTGCAGGAAAAATCTGTTATAGAACATTTCACAATAAGTGTATTGTAAAAATGGATCCTACTGTCGGTAAACACATAATGTTCTATTGCAAAACTTCGGTCTCTATAAATTATTTCGACTATAAACATACACCTATAATAATACCTTAAAGGTTTTGAACCTAATTGGCTAGTTAGTTTTGCATACGTTAGTTAGATAATTTTTAATATTAATGCAACGTTTTAAATGCTGATCACTGTTATTCACCTGGCCAATAATAAGTAGTAAGTAGCCAACCACTAAAAAAATAGAAATTGTAAGAGTTTTTCTAATAATTTCCTAATATTACTTACCTAAGAAATAATAAGTTATTAAAAGCTAAGTGGAACTATTCAATAAAACACGATATAATAAAAAAGTGAGAACTAATGATATTAATAAATTTCAGGAAGTTCCTTAAGTGGCCAATCACTGGGTCGTTTACCCTGTAAGTCTCTTGTTTCGTTATGTAGGAACGTAAAATGCTCAAAAGTTCGTCAAAAATTTTAGAAATCTTTTGCTACTTTCACGTTTTTGATGGAAAGGATGAGCCCAATATTTTCTTATCACTGGGCCTTTCAGTCAATTAGGAGCCTCAAGCAGGCAACATTTTTAAAATATAACATCAATACGCACAGCCAGCGTATGTGTCGCGGGATGTTTGAGTTG
>MU185944.1:43450-85205 GCA_016904865.1 Pissodes strobi
CAAATTGATAAGCCTCAGGACTTCTCGATGAGTAGAATTTCTAACAATTTCTCTGGAAACATTTTCGCAAGCATTTTGCACTCTTTTGATACAGTCTTCTTTAGTGGGAACTTCCGTACATCCTTGTTTACCAAGTATTGCCAAAGAACGAAATTGGCTGGCGAGAGATCCAGGATCGGTGCTGGTCAGAAAAAGGGCCCTATATGCCCATTCTATGGTCTTCAAATTTGGTAATTCCTCATATACCCTACCGCAATTAAAAACTGGTGCACTATCTTGCTTTACCAAAATTTCATTAAGGGTAACCAAATGAACCGTTTTCAGGAAAGTAGACAGAAACTTGTTCGTCAGTCAAATTTTCTTCAAAAATATAAGGTCTAATTATCGTTGAATTTAACTTCTACACCAAACTATAAATCTCTACTTCCTTCGACCACCTTGCGTTAATTTTCTAGTGCGTAATAACACAGTTTATTCAATACCTAATGCTTGTTTTGCCTTTATAGGGACAGTGGCGACAATGCGTGGTCAGTGATTTGATTGACTCCGCCATTAATTATCAAATTTCATTTCTTTGCGTTTGTGATTTACACGTATTTTATATGGTAGATTTGTGTAGAGCTAAAGTATTTTTTGCATTTATGGCTTAATTTCATTAATTCGTTTGCGAACTTTACTCCATGTGGACTGTGTATTATCAGGATTTTGGACTATTTTATAATTTGGAACATTGGAACAGTTAAAAAGTGAGTTTACTCCAGTTTACCTTGCGGTCTTGGCGAGGATCTTGGTGTGGCTGTTAACAAACCTCTATTATATTTGTGCACAAATCTGAGAAATTAAATGACTAAGTGTCTGTATATTGTTGCTTAAAACTTATAGTTTCAAGTAAATATAAGTATAAAAGTCATCAGTGTCTAGTAATAGCAGTAAGCATGCCATAAAAGATTAGAAAGCCTTTGTGTTGTTTTATCGTCTGGCAAGCAAATCTATTATTATGATATTATCAAAATAATATTTTGACTAGCGTATTAATTTATTTTTATTAAGAAAACTTCTGTTATTTGTATATTAACATGTAACTTACATGTGTTATTTACATATAGGTACATACCTATACCTATAATACTTCTTATTATAAGAATTTAAATCGATGTAAGTAGATAGGTACGTCTCGGATTTGTTTCTTAGATTAGTTATCTGATTGAGTACTGAAATAGTTGTTGAAATGTTTCTTATTTTGTTAGATGTTTGTCAGTTGTCAGTTATTGTTACATTCTGTAATATTTGTTAATTTTTTTGGGAGTATTGAGTCGAACACTGAAACTCCCAATGCAACAGTTGCTCCCCGTGAACATTTACCTTACAATTTTAACTTAAACTTCAATGAAATTAATTAGGTATATAATATTGCGGGCTATATAGTAAACTTTATTAAAAAACAATCAAAAACGGGCAAATTGCATAGCAGAATTAGGAAGTACCGACACTGTGTACAAAAGTTTTACTAAATTTACTATTTTTGGAATCATATACAATTAATACTTTGTTTTTTTTTATAGTGAACCTGTATTTTATTTTTTTATTCAAATGCAAAGTGTCTTTACACAACATTATGAAATTGTGTTCCGACAAAGTGTCAATTTAAAAAAGTTACTGAAAAAATTAGACTCAGACTGTCATAATATAAGAAATTACTCGTTATGTTGTTTTACTTGTTTTAGATGAAAAATAGCAAGTGAGAGAAAGAGTAATTTAACCCACAGACCTGCCAGCAATTCTTTAAGGTAAGTTTTAGGTAAGTAACTTTTATTTTTTCGACTCGTAAAGACAATCTGAGTAATGAAGCCTCATTAATTTTTCTTATTGTAGTACTCGATTGTATTTTAACATGAGACCCTCATGCAGTATGCTCATGTTAAGAAACTTTAAATGTATACCTAATTGGTATTTTACGTGTCCTCTTAAGTTTTTAGATCGTCTATGAAATAAAAACCTAGTCCATTTTTTTTATAAGAAGCGGGTATAATTTATTTATTTGATAACAATTCGTAACGGGATATACTAACCTAAATTATATAGATTGGTCTAATTTTAGTTCTGGTGTAAGAAAATACAATGTAGAAAAATGAGAAAATAGTATATTTGGATACTAGTTTTAAAAGACCATATTTTTTCGCACGAGCACGAAATTAGGAAACGACCCGCTTGCTGTGCGAGTGCGCTAAATTGGGATGGAATTGTATTTTATGCTATTTTTTCTATTTTGCAGGTTTTTTTATTGAAAACATTAATTTATTCTATTCTCGATCAGCACTTGAGCGGCCATCTTGTCATTTTTGACGTCTTTATTACTAGGAATCCCATTGAAAGCGGTGTCGAAATTTTTGCTAGTGGGCCTCGACATTGAACAATTTTGGCAATAACATAGCAACCAGTCAACCAAAGCAGTGTCGAAAAGAGGTTCTTTTCGACACTCCTTTGCGTGTCGAAATGGAATCATTTTGAACGCAAAATAGAAAAAATATGTATGTATGGATGCTGACGCCAAAGCACTTAATTTTATTAATTCCAAACCAATTTGGTACATTATTTGTATCCAAGCCGCTGATTATGTCAGAAGTTTTTTGATATGGGTTTACCAAGCTGTTACTGGTACAACGATAATTAGTTAAATCATAGTATTGGTGACGAGTAGATGTTAATTTTATTAAATATCTTTAGAATCTAATGAGACTGGCATGTAAACTATAAAAATGATCCTACACATTTAATCGTTTTGCAAAATGATGCCGATTTATTCTAATGGAATTACCTCAAATACCATTACTTTTGAGCAATTTGTCAGTAAAAGCTCCTAACTAGACTAAAGAAGAGTAAAATGATGACGGAATTGCCATTCGTTGAAAGCTAAAAATATGAGAAACAATCACTTATCTGGAGGTCCCGATTCGGTGTAAGGGTAGGTCGATTTTTTTAGGGTTTCGTAACTAATGGGTTGCTGTTTTTCAAATGACTGAAAATGGAACAGAAAAAAGATGAAACCTTAAATCGAAATATATTTCAAATAATTTAATTATTGAAATTATTACATAATGGAAAATGGACTTAGAATCAAACATAAAACTTTTTGTCGGTAAGCATTAGAAACTGTTATTTATTGAAGCCTTTGGTGAATGCTTTAGTTTTGTATTAATTTTATATCCAGTCACTTTTTGGGCACTTGTCATAGAATTTTACTTGTCAAACTTCCAACCTCCCCCATGTTAGTATTGATGTATTAAATACCCGAACTTAAAACAAACAAAGTTTAGAGTTCTTAGATCTCAATAAGTATCCTAAAATATCTACGGAAATAACTAAAGTATAATAGTTTAAGAATCTATGTGCCAAAAAGTATTTTCGTTGGACAATGGAGAAAGGTATACACGTATGAATAATAAAGCAAATATTTAATTTTTCAACGGTAAAACTTTTCATAATTCGATTGATTAAAAATAATTTTGGCAAACAAATAAAATATACAAAATTGGAAATCTCCATCAAACTACGTATATTATCTTTTTATTGTTCTCATTCAAGGGCTGCACATCTGGAAAGCAGGTAGGTAAGTTCAGCTGACTTGATATTTTGACAGTGATTCATTTCTTAGACATATGACATTTTTCCAATTCCATTAAAACACTAAAATTTGGTTTATATAAAACTACACTCTGATCTTCTTTTGTCAGTGTTAGCCATGAAGCTTGTGTTTTCAGGTTGCAATATATTACCTCAGAAAGTTATGATCAGTAATTTAAAAATTGTCCGAAGACACCAGTTCAATGTACAAAAACAATCCGGTCGGTGCATCGCATGAACTGCGTGCACATAATGTAGGCGGATCCCGTTATATTCCGTTACATTTCAGTTCATGTCGGTATATGATGATGAACGAATTGAATTGGTATAGTGGCTATTAACCCCTTACTGCATAATTTTTTTTATTCTGAATTGAAAAATATGAATGACAGTTCATATTGCTAAATGCACTGGAAAAATATTTTAAAAATTGAGCGAGTCTGCTAGTACTCGAGACACTGATGTGTAAACATATCCTATATCGACATCTAATGCCACCTTAGGCCGCGTGATGTCTGAATATAGGCAACCCCTTATTTGGAATTGGTTGCCTATATTCTGTTAGAAACAACACGTTTACACTAACGGTTACAGACAGCCTGCAAAACACATTCTCGTCACAGTCAGGCGGTATGCCTGACGTGCGTTGTTTAATGTTTACATTTGAAAGGTTTGCATTAGAATATCTAATAGTAAGTACGCTTCACGCATAGCCATTCGCTCGCTACAGGGATGCAACGCACAAAAACTAACCCAAGGCATGCCCAGAATCAAGAAAAAAACTTTTTACAAATATAACGTCAAGAAAATAAAACATAGGATTAAAACTAACAGTAAAAATGAACGGGAGCGAAACGGCGGGTGTAAGTTAAAAGTGTGCTAAGTCCTTTACTATACTCTTAAAAATATCTGTACTAAATTTCATGATGATCGGTTGAGTAGTTTATGCGTGAAAGCGTAAGAATCAAACAAACACAGTCGCATTTATAATATTAGTTAGGTTTCTTTAATAATACATACTGGCAGCTTCAATCGGAGTGGATTAATTCACTGCACAAATTCGACACGAAAATCTAATGCCACCAGGAATATCATTAACTTATGGACAGCTTATTCACTAGTCATATTGGGGCGGCATTTTTGATTTGGAAAGTCAATAACCAAATTTTGCAAATTTTAGAAGAAGGTCATGACTCAATATTGTTTTAAACATCTGGGCATCTTAATAATACTTTTGACAGTTCGTTTAATTTAAAAGTTGCATTTTTATCGTCTAAAATCCGTTTAAAAATGATTTTAAATGGTAAAATTTTTAGGACGATAGCCGTTGCTTCGGACGAATTTGTCGTGGATTTTGAAGCGAAAATTCATTTTAAATTCAACCGTCTATTAAAAATAAGCTGTGCTATGGATCCCAATACACTGCGAATATAATATAATGAAAATCAAACTCCGCCCTAGCGGCTAGCTTTTTAGAAGCACCATTTGAGTCGTTGCAATCGCGGCCGTCCTGGATTAGCTTGCGCTTCAATGCGCACGGGTTATACTGTCACATCGGTTTACACATTCCGTCCCCAAATTTCCGTCCCCACATTTTCGTCCCATTTGCCGAGATTTACCCTCATACCGCCGCGTAAGATATTTACACATCAAAAAAATACTGGACAATATTTTCTTGACAAATATTTCACATTTTTTGTAATAGGTGCCAAAGTTGGCATAAATTTCGATAGTGGAAAGAAAACGAAAATAATATTTAAGCTCATTATTAAACTCAATCGTAAAGAAAATTAAAAAATAGGTACGCTTTATTACGTGTGGAATTTCGAGAGACAGTTTCGGTCTTTATTTAAACATAACACTGACAAACCAATATTTATAAACGAAAACCTTACAAGCGAGAAGAATCTTCTCTATAAAAATGCTCGCGACTTAGCAAGGGCCAATGGTTTTAAGTTTGTCTGGACACGTAATGGAAACATATATCTTCGTAAAAACCAACAATCCCAAATTATTCTTGTGGAAAATTCCTCCGTACTTGACAAACTAAGTCAAGCTGCCTAAACGGGTGCGCTTTATTTATGTGTCTTTTAATATAGTTCTCCTCCCCTATTGTTATGGAGTTAAGTGTGTATTTTCAAAACACTCTAAGTTTAAGGTCGAAGCTTGTAGATCTCCGTGTAGGTACAGATGCTTCAAATTACAACATTATTTGTATAAACGAAGCATGACTACATGGTGGTATCTGTGACGCTGAACTATTTTGACCTTAATAAGTATAATGTATTTCGTAGAGATCGCGAAACAAGTGCGTGAACTAAAACGGATGGTGGGGGTGTACTCATTGCAACCCGCACTGAATTGGGTGCTTCTGTTATTCCAGAGTTTTCCAGCGAAGCGGAGGATATATGGATCCATGTAAACCTGGGATTTAAACAGCTGTATGTATGTTGTGTTTATTTACCCCCTGGGGTCAGTTATGCCTACTCTTGTTTTACATCCAAACTTGAGTGGGTTGGCGATAATTTGAGTGATAATATTATACTCGTGTGTGGTGATATGAACTGTTTCACAGTATAATGCGATAAAACTGCGAATGACTCATATCTATTGCCCTCCAGCATGCCAAACGATTATTCAGATCTAATAAATACTCTATATTTTTCTGGTCTTTACAATAATTTAATTATTTAAAAAATAATGTTAACAGAACTCTAGACTTAATGTTATGTAATAATGATAGTAACATAAGTAGCCTAATGCACTGTTCAACCCCTATTGTAAATGAGGATTTAGCCCATCCTGCAATTGAATTCATGCTTTCGGTTTTTTTTATATTAGAAACCTTAAAAACTTAAAAAAACATTATGTAAAGTTTATGAGGGCAGACTATCCTTTGATAAAAAAAATTATATAGAGAATACCCCTTGGGCAATTCTCTTTAAAAATAATTCGCTGGATGATAATCTGGAAAAGTTTTACCATATTCTTAATGACATAATTCACCAAAGATCCGATTAAGTAGACTTCAGAGCGGCACCTTTCCCACTTATTATTCACCAGCAACTATCAAGGTAATTAAGGAAAAAAACAAATTCACAAAAACTAGAAAGTCTACAGAAATATAAATGATTTAAATAGGTTGAAGCTTTTGAGATGTCGATCCAAAAAACTTATTAGTGCTGACTTATTAAATTATGTTAACTATATTATAGAAACAGAAATTCCAAACAATACTAAGAAATTCTGGCAATTTTCCTCTGTAAACAGAAAAAATGCTGGTAAACCCTCTAAAATGAAATATAATGATGTAGTTCTCGAGTCATTTGGAAATTAGTAATCTGTTTGCGGAGTATTTTGAGGGCATGTTTGTAAAATCAATCAATGTAACTGTTCCTAATTATTCTCATAAGGCGAATAGTACTTATTTAAATTTTTTTTGGTGTAATTTTGGACGAAAAATTATTCTTCGATAAACACCTAGAAAAAATGGTCTCAGATTGCTTTAAAATGCTGGGCTTAAGTAATAGACAATCTAAAATATTTAAAAACGCGAAATCGTACTCAATTACTCACTTATACACAGTAAAATTAGCTTTGCTGCTGTAATTTGGAATCTGTGTTATAATATTTATAGAAAAACAAATTGAAAGGGTACAAAACAAATTTTTGCATAGTTTACTTTATCGACACGGCCATAAGCTCGCCATAAATGACATTGTCGAGCTCAAAACACGTTTCAATATATTATCATTGAAAAATAGAAGGATTCTGTCTAATGGCGTTTTGTTTCTTTATAAAATCATTACAAATTAAAATAGACTACCCAAATTTGCTAGCTCTCATATCCTTTAACGTAGCCCCACGAATTTTAAGATTCAACCATCTATTTAATACACCTTTCAGACATACAACTAGCTCTCAAACCGCTCCACTGTGCCGAATGATGAGAGTTACGAATTTGTATTGTTTGGATTTTGATATTGATTTTTTTAGTTCCTCTCAAGCATCAGTTAAATCTGGGCTTAAGCTCATATAATAGCAGCCTATTACATTTATGCAACATTTGTATAATTAATGAGTTTGGTTCTGATATTGATATTAACAACTAATTACTAGATCGTTTTCTCGCAGATTTAATTTTTTTGATTTTTTGGCTATTTCTACTTAACTCTAAGCAACACTGTAAGTGGATTCTGGTGTGGAATTTTTTCCTATTTGTATTCCAAATAAAATAAGTAAATAAATATATAAATAACAATACCATATATTTAACACAATGCATTTAGGACTTTCTTTACATTGTGGATATTTACACCTTTGTTATTCCTCATTTACTACCGGCAAATTATTGGTTCTGATCTCTGACATCTGTGAAAATGGATATATAATTTTTTAAATCTAGCTTAGGCTGCAAGCATGTGCTCGGTCTTCCATTTTCCTTTCTTCATTTAATTAGCTCTCGGAAAATTTGTCGGAAGGACTAGTTTGAATTCTGAAAGTGTTAGGAAGTCATCATTTTCAAAAGACGCCGCCATAGAATCTAGCTGTTTACCGAAATAATATCATAAAATTAAATAATAAAATAAATATACCATTTTTTGGATCGAATTTGAATTCTGTAACAGCCTAACATGAATATAAGCATCATGTATAAGCATTATACTGTCACGAGTAATTTTAGGGGTAGCTCGTTTATTTAAAGAATAACTTCTCAGAGAAGAGCCTCGTCGCGATTAGTACAATGACGGGGTCTCAATGCTTCCTTTAATCTACCACTGAATGTTCTACTCGTGAGGACATGCCTTGTTTAGCGTGCCGGGGGGTAACTGAGGTAGACCGGGATCGCGTCACGTGGGGTAAGAAGAGATGATAAAGTAAGCACGTTTAGTTTATAACAATAACAATGTATTAACGATAAAACTTTAACAACAATTATTGGTCAGAGAAAATGAGATTCTATTATACCCGATTACTACGGTGCGCATGTTTTCTCGATTTGAGGTACTGTTCATAGGTCTTTGTTTACTGTCTTATAATTTATAGTTTTTCTTAAGAGCTGGGTTTTATTTAAGAGCACTAAGAGCTTTCACTAAGCTTTTTAACTGACTATTTAGACACTTGTCTTTCTCAACACTCTGACAAACTTCTTGTTAAGACTACTATGGAGGTTGTGCAACCCCTGGCCCTAGCAGTCGTCAAGTAACTAACCGGTACCAGGTTGGGTAGGAAAGGAATTGAACCTAAAGCAGTCGTATGACTAACTCTAGGAGCGGATAGAACCCAGAAGGCAGTCGTCAAGTGACTAACCTTGGGAGCTGGAGGTGAGATCAATGTCTCCCGAACTGAGGATTCGGTAGCGTATTTATATAAAACAAAGTGATGATCATTGCATGTATAAGGTTCAAAGTAGCTCCCGTTGATTGCTCGCGTTGTTTATAGTTTGCCTTTAATGTTTATATAACAATCTTCAAGTTCAAGTTCAAACTTGCGACAGGGTGATATTTGTTTAGTAGCTTATGCATTTTAGTAGATTACAATACACAGAAGTGGACGGGAGATAACCATGTAGCTCTTAGTTTTTTGCAAAATATCTTTTTTTTAAATGTAGGTTGGCTTCCAGCACATATGGAAATTGTGTTCACAATTTTGTTATCATCCCAACAGATAACAGATACGTCCAGGTTTCAGAAAGTTTTAGCACGACATTGCTGCTTGCTCCCAGGCCTGGTTGATGATCTTCAAGACTAGTGGTTTCACTGGTTTCGCAATAAAATCATAGTCATGCGTAAAACCTAATACTTGTTTCTATAGTACAAGTACACAATACCATATTTTGCTTTGTTATATTTGAAAAGATTCTTTTCCTACTTCGCTAACATCAAAAATCACTCACCTTTACAGCAATATTGATTTCGTAGAAATATATTCAAAAATAATAGAAATACTGTGAGTGGAAACTGGAAATAGGCAGCTGAGCACTAAATATCGACGCATGCTGCGAAATTTGCTTGTAGGCTTGTAGTGGGAGCTCTTCTATTGAGCGTCATAGTAAACCAACTATGAGACAGCTTGAATTAAGCTCTTATACTGTTTGATGACTTTGAAAATAAAATGATATTTACCTTGCACCAAAAATGGGACAGTATGCAGTAAAGAGTTTATATGAGTAGCTACATTTATTCGGCAAAAGTATAATTACAACTTAAAATCGATTCACAAGTACCAGTGATCAATTTCTTAAAATTGAAATGGACTTGTGTTATTGCAAGAAACAAAGAATTTAATTTGATAACCGATAATTCAAGTCAGTGCACGTGACTTCAGACAATCAATGAAATAAGTTAGTTGGGGTTTAGAACCTTTCACGAAATAGTTTTATCCAGAATATCGAAACCGAATTTTTGTATACGACGCGCGTTTCACTAACCAGCTTCATCAAAAAATTATTTAAGCTAAATTTATAATCTACCTAACACTATTTATGCTAACGATTGGCTTAATCAAGCGAAACCAAAAAAAGTGATATTGGGAATTCTTTTAGTTACTTCATTTTTTAACATGGGCATTCATCCTGTCTTAGTCTCAGTCCTTATGTATCTTATACGTCGCATTTAGCAAAAAAATGCTATTTTTTGCGGTAAGTATTATTGAAAAGAGGTCAATACTCCTCGGTTAATTAATTCTAAATTTATTGATTCGATTTGCTGTCAATAAGCTTTTGCCGCATTTATCAATGTAAATTAATTTTATTCTAAATATAGGCTAACGATATATTTATGTTAGCTCTTATAACACTTTGCGACTAAATTTATTTTATTTTATTTGATAAGGAAAGCACAGATCGCCTAGCTTTGATCAAGTCACTAAAATGGGATATTATTGTTATTAGGATAGCTTTGCTTAATTTATATTACATTACCGTAGAACGGCCAGCGAACCAATTCATGTTTTTAAGAATTTTGTTAATATAACCCGCTTTTACGTTTCATTAGACCCGTCAAATTCATATTTTATCTTCGGTTTGAATATTTCATAACTTTTTGGAACCCCTGGTTTCTGGATTCCAATCACCGGCCATATAGTATTTCTGAGATCGTTTTGGGACTTCTGCTTTATATTTATCTTTCCACCCGGCATGCCGCACTTTTTGTAATATTCGGTTGTTGGTTTCGAGTAATAGGAATGTGCTATTTCTTATAATTGCAGCTGTCGATTTAAATTTTTAAAAGTTTATCGTTTTGTTGGGGAATATTCTCTAGTATTTCTTGAATCATTTAATTTCAGCTCATTAATTGTGGCTTCCGCCGTCGTTTTACCATCTAGTCAAAGAGAACTAAGTCGTTTATTATCTTAAAATTATTCCTTGTATCGAATCACTTGGCATGTTTCAGCCCATTACTACTTCTTGATCTGACGTAGTTCTTTAATCTCGGGGAAGGAGAAAGGCAAATTGACGGAAACGAAAAGAGGGTCCGTCTAAGAATACCTTTCAAGGCGAGAAGAAGGTTTGCTGTTAGTGCAGTTATAGAGACTCAACATCTAGTATTGTGTTTTAAATCTACCCATTCTTTGGGGATATATTGTGGTTTCTCTATGGGTTTTGACACGACCGATTTATCGGGATCTGACTGCTGTACTAGGTAAGCATTTTCTCTGGATTTTTTTCTATTGCTTGTGAAGCGCGTGGCCGCCATGTTGCTAAAGGCTATTTTCTCTTGTTTCTAGAGGCTTTTCGAACCTGTTTACAAGACCGAGACCGTCGAATCTCCAGTAACCCTCACACACGAGCGAGGTTATTATTGCTACAGTTTTTTTTGTCTGAATTAACGATTCAATTGCCTTATCTGTGATAACCTTTTTTTGTACATTGTCCACCATTTGCATTCTATGGGTTATCTTATCTACTCCATTTTATCAAATCTGAATTTTTATTTTAATGTAACTTTAGTTTTGACCATATGGGAAAGTTTATATTTTCTTTTAGGGGTGATTCATACCTATCTTTTTTATATTCAAGTTGTCTGTACCTTAGTATTTCTTTTATTTGCTGATGGTCATTGAAAGTCCATGGATAATTTTTTGGGGGAATTTGTTTTATAAAGAAAATTTATTTATGCAAGGAGGGCTATAGTTTGTTTCATTAAAGTATGGGGGCTTTGTCTAATGCGTATTGGGTTATTGCAGGGTTCAATTAGCGGGCCACAGTCCAATTACAGGGCCACAACTTAAATTAGCGGGTCACAGTTCGGGCTACTAGTTCTGATTCCGGGCTACCAGTCCAATTACCAGGCCACCACTTCTAATACCAGGCTACACTAGAGCCAATTATATTGCCGAGTCCTCTGCGGGCTCTACCCTCGGGGCCAGTGTCATAGTAGTACCAACAGGTGTTCGGCGCCTCAACCAGAGTTTGACGGATCTAAAGGGTATCGTACCGAAGCTTAAGTTTAGTTATTCATTTATTTTTCTGGTCAATTGATAATCATTTCTTTTAATATTTAAATATAAATCCAGTCTTTTCGACCGAGCTTTTAGATAGATTAATTTGATTGTTTTATTTATTTTCCTGATCGATTGATATAATCGTTCTTATTCCTTTAATATAAATCAAACATTGACCGCCAAGCTCCAAGGTAGCTCTCGTTAATATTATTATTGCTATATTTATAAGTGATGCAGCTACTAGCGCGCGCATACATATATGTAATTAGCTTAGGTAACATCAAAGTGATCACTTCGGTTTGTAGTGTTTAGTGCATTTAGTTGTAAGGCATACAGTACCGAGTGTCAACAACAGAATTGGTCTCTGTTCAATCACCATATTGTACCAATTATCAGTTAAATTTAATAGTCATTTGACATTCTTTTGTCTTTAACTTGCCATTTTACCGTAGTATTGTTGCTGTGTTTCAAAAAAAACCCTTAGTAGCAAATAGATTGTTCCTAAAATTATAGATTGTGTTTTCTTGTTTTCTAGTTAAGTTAAGATTGAGTGCCTTTTAATTTAATAAGCGGGCCTAGCCACCCTGCACAACACCCGCGGAGCTTTTTCAGTTTAGCTGGAAAGAGCCGGTGGCGCTCTAACGACCCTACTACCGGGGCCGGGCATTTGCAATCCGACTCTCTGGGGCTAGATTTCCTTTTAGTTAAAAAAAAATACTTTTAACTTCAATAAGAAAAACGTGTTAATCTTACATTATCGATTATCTAAGATCTATGTTTCAATAAAATAAAGATTAGATATTGCATCTTATCTTTCATCTAAGAGTGTAAGAAAAGTAGTAGGAAGGGCTGAGTACTAGATAAAAAAAAATGCCCTGTGAATGTTTCTATGCCACTGTCACCATGACCCGAATAAGTTGATAATATTGTTTTCATTAACCGAGGAACCAGAGGCTTTTTACCAAAAAGACCGTGAGGTAGGGGTAAGCTTTAGGGGTAGTTTTTGATAAGTAAAACAAAATAATGAAAATCGTTCTTGGCATAATGACTTTTTGTCACCCGCTTTTTAGCCACCAACTTCCCCTAAAGAAAAACAATTAATTTTAATAAAAATTCTGCTCGGGTATCAAACTTGAAGCCGCTGTTGCGCGAAACCGGAATACTTATCCAAGTGCTGCTTTAATGACTTTTTGACACCAGCTATTTCACCACCTACCTCCCCTAAACAATACGATTGATTTTAGTAAAAATTCCGCTCGGGGAACAAACTTGAAGCCGCTGTTGCGCGAAACCGAAATACTTTTCCAAGTGCTGCTTTAATGACTTTTTGACACCCGCTATTTAACCACCTACCTCCCCTAAACAATATGATGGATTTTAGTAAAAATTATATTCTAATTTGTTATGAAATCCATCCTCAGATCATTCGGCAAAACATTAAACAATATTGTAGTCCAATAACCAGGATCACCTCGGCATCTTCCCATCACGAACCAGAAACGGCGCACCAAGTTGGCCTTGCTCTCGTGTAATGCTCATAAATATTTCGCTCTCTAGCTTCTTCTTTATTTTAGTTTAATATTATAACTCTGTTTCTTATATCTCTATTTTACTCTTTAATTTCTCTGTTATTTAATTATGTGTTTTTAATATGACTTTCCCAATACGGTACTAGCGTTTGCATTTAAAATTATAACTATTTCCCCTAGTTACTCATATCTCATTTTCTCCTTTTGTTTCTCTGATGTCTATGTGTTTTTACAATGACTTTCCCAGTAAAGTACTTATTGTTAGCACTTCCATTTCCAATTATTATAACCTCCTAGAGATTATACCTCTATTTTTACAAAATTCTAACGCCTATGTTTCTTTTTCTCTTCCATGATTTTCCCAGTTCGGTACTTATCGTAAACACTTGCGTTCATTATGTAACTCTTTCTTATTTTTCCCTCAAAATTGCTAGTAGTCTTTCCTCGAAGTTTTCGCTATTCCTTTTTTCTTGGTTATTATATTTATTTGTTTCCCTCTTGCCTGTGTCTTCTGCCTCTTGTATTATGAACTGCAAATTAGATTCCTCAGTATCTCCTGTACTATCTTCTCCTGAGTCTTCCGACATTTCTTCCTCATTCTGGTCCGTCCTTCTTTGTGACTTCTTTGTCGCTAATTGGTGAATTTTCGGTCCATGGGTCATTATATTCTACATACGTGCATCGTATTTGTTACTTTCTTTTTTACTTCCTATTTTAATTACCTCGCAGTTTATTTCGCTTATTTTTCTTACAATTTTATATGGTCCAAACCATCTTAACAGCAATTTCTCACTACGTCCCACCTTTTTTATGGGTATAAAAATTTTCACTTTATCTCCTATTTTTAATTGTAGATCTCTATGTTTGTCGTCAAATCGATATTTGTCTTTATTATGGCGTTTTTCTATGTTCTCTTCTGCTATTGCCTTTATTTGAAATGCTTTTTCTCTTATCTGTAGTATATCTGTTTCTTTTTCTGCATCTATCAAAACTGCCTCAGACGGTAACGTAGGCTCCCTCGCAAAAATTAACATAAACGGGCTGAATTAGGTTGTGCTTTGTACCGCCGTGTTGTATGCGAATGTGATAAATGGGATTTAACTGCACCAATAGGTTTGCTGTGTGTTAGAATAAATTGATGCCATGTCAGTGATTGTTTTGTTTAATCGCTCTATAAGGCCATTACAGCATGGATGATAAGCTGTTGTGGCTCTGTGCCCCCATAATTGGCTTTAATTCTTGCACCATTTCTGACTGAAAAGTTTTTCCTGTGTCACTAAGTATTGTCCTAGAGACCCCATGTGTAAGAGATACTTTTTCTAATAAGAATTTGGCAACTGGACCCGCTTTGCCGCTTGGTAGGGCTGCATTAATAGCATATTTATCAAGGTTGCATGTGTCTGTGGCTACCACAATCATACTTTTCCCTGTGTACTTCGTCTAAATGGTCCTAGAAGATCAATCTCAATTGTATCCATAATATTTCCCACTTTTATGGGTTGTAAGAAACCTGGTGTTTTCTATAAGGTTGTCTTTTTCTTGCTTGGGGTGGCATCATTGAATGTATTTTTCTATGGACCTGCTCATTCCTGTCCAAAAAAAATCTGTCCTTTTTTCCCCAGTGTTTTGTAAATTTTGGTATGACTAAAACATTCATTCAATGTTGGTATGACTAAAACATTCTCCAATTCTTTATTAGTGTTGAGTACTTTGTACAGGGTGTCACCTTGAAGTTTGAAATATTCTGCTCTCTTGTTCCTATTGGTATGTCTGTGTTATTCGGGTCCAGCATTGCTTGCCTTAACTCTTTTAATTCTGCATCTTTATCCTGTAGACTGGCTATCTCTGCGCTTCTTAATGCGCATGTTGGTAGTTCATCTTTCTCATCTTTAACATGTATCTCCGGAGGCAAAACCGGATTTCTGGACATGCAATCTGCATCTTTGTGTGCTGTTCCTTTTTATATCCACTGAATGGTCGAACTCCGTGAGTTTTAATGCCCATCTTGCTAGGCGTCTGTTGCCTTCTTTGAGCTTGTCCACCCAGCAAAGAGCGTGGTGATCTGATACGACCTTCACTGGTCTACCATATATCAAGTGTCTTAGGGCCCATACTGCGCCTAATAGTTCTAGTTTGGTTATAGTATGTTTTCTTCGCTCTTTGATAAAATCCTACTTATTGTAATGTTGTGCCTTTATTTGGGTTAAAATGCTGTAGAACTGGTGCTGTTGTTGATTTATGTTTCAATATGGCGAATGCGTCCTCCTGTTCGGCTCCCTATTTAAATATTTGATTCTTTCTTGTCATATTGTGTAACGTTCTTTCCACCATTGCAAAATTGTTTATAAATTTTTTGTAAAAGTTTAAGGGTTCCAAAAAATGTTGGACGTCTTTTACTGTGTTGCTCGTTTTTCTCTATAGTGTTGGTCTCTGCAGTTTTTTCTTTGTTTTGGCCACTTTGTCGATTTTCTATTGAAGGTTTTCTTAGTGAGATAAATTTTATTTTTTCCAAGTTGGCTATTGGAGATGGCGGTGTAGATCGTCTCAAATTTTTTGACGCTGCAAAGATAACGTTTCTGGTGGCTGTGTTACTATGAGGCAATAGTATTTAGCTGGCGTGTCGGATTGACTTTTAAGATGTAAATTGTATTTTTGCCTGACATCCGGTGATGAATGTATTTGTTTGAGTGTAACTACTACTACTTCCACCAAAATGTTAAGAAGACGGGTCGGTACCAATTCTTCAGCATTATTAATGGTATCGGTATTTTGCAAGAAGCTGCTTGCTTCTGATAATGTGAAAATTTTATTTGATGTTTGTTTTTTGTTTTCAATCGATTCCTCTGTGTACCCTTCTGCTACGCTACTGGATTTCCAGCCTCCGTGCCTTTTTATACTTGTAATATTCGCGCCTGAATCGGCAAGCATGGTCGTTGAGGATCGCTTAAAGCTGTGTTATTCTTAGTCGCAAGAACACAGCAATCTCCGAAGGTATCTTGCCAATCATATTAATGCCAACACATTGCGTAGTGGATTTGCCATGAATATATTTAACAAAAAATCTTCTGTGTGGTGTGGTTGAGGGACGTAATTGAGAATATCTTTTATAATAGTCTAGGTACATACCATTTTTTAAGTCATTAGATATAACAAAGGTTCGACTTGAATAAGTTTTTGTGTCGGAAATTTTGATTACTTGTATGTTGTCCTTATCATCAATGTTATCTGTTGATAAATACGTCAATTCTTCACGACGACACCGTCCAGCCAATTTAAATATAGTGACCACTTTCATTAAAAATAAATATCATCGGGTGCTTCATTAATAAACTTGGAAATATCAGTTTTGCTGAATATTTTTGACTTTTTGAGCCAAAAACCAACATTTTGACGTTTCAAGTAAGCTGACAGTTTTGGAAATCTTCCAATGTCAACTTTTTTTCGTATTCTAATTACCATCTTCAACATAGAATATCTTGACCAAAGAGTCGATGGCTTACAAGTTTTACTGGCTTTTGAAAAATAGGCTAAAAGGGCTTCTTCTTTAAACCCTCTGACATTTCTTTTTTCACACCACTGGTTGAACACATTAAATTCCTTCTCGTATCTTGTTCGGGATTTTTCCGGCAGTAATTCTAAGCTGGCTTTTTTTGCTTCCGCTAGGATAGATTCGGGAAATGCGTAGTGTTTTTTTATCACTTTCCATCATTTCAGAGAAAAAATGCAAATAAAATATGAATGAGTGGAGACTTCAAAAGTTGTTTTTAATATATTTTTTAATATCCTAGAAACCAATACACACGACTACTATTAATATAAAAAAAATATGTCAAGTGTGACAACCAAATTATACCTGTTTTTTTACTTTCGCCAGGATAGCTTTTTGGTTTTGAATGTAAATAAGTATTTTGTTTAATTTATTTTTTCGGATTTTGATTGAGTGTTTTTGTGAGTGTGTAGTACCAAGGTAAAACGCTTGTAGAAAAAATATTGTCACCTAACACACATGCGAAAAGTTAGAAAAGTGCTAGTTAGGAAAATAACTATCTTTTTATGGTAGTGGCACACACATTAAAGGGAGATCCTATGGCGTTCAACGAGCGGTGTGTGCGCGAAGCTGTTGATTGACACGGTTCTTGAATAGTTGTAGGTTGTAATTAAGGGAAAATAGATGTCCTGGAAGTGGGTTCCACTGTGGTGCAGTGCGCCAAACAAAGCAGTTCTAGGTGTTTCCAGTTTTATGATGAACTGGTGCGCTCCCGCCGATAGTCGTGACTGTCTGACAGGCGCTGACAGGGGCGGGGTGAGGCGGACCAAATCTTGGGAACATCTGCCGTGAAAGTATCTGTACAACAGGGACATCTCGGCCACATGTCTGCGGTGTTCCAGACTATCCAGATTCCGGGTCAACTCTGGGTCGCCGACAAGACGCACAGCTCTCTTCTGAATGAAATCCAGCAGCTTTAGGGTGTGCCTTGGTGCGGCACCCCGGATGTGTGAGTAATATTCTAAGCACGGTCTTATTTGCGCGTTGTAGAGCAACTGCTGCGGTGTATAAAGTTTTTTGTTGCAAAATAGCGCACCAAGCTTCTGGGAGGCTGATTTTGCGATATTAACAACGTGGTCATGCCAGGACATATTGCTGTTGACCGAGACACCCAGCAGTCCGATTAACGAGGATGAAGGAATGGTCGATCCTACCATAATGATGTCAGGGCCCGCCGTATTGGCCCTCTTGGTAAACGTGGCTGATTGGGTCTTTGCTGCATTGAACTGGACCAAATTGACGTCGCCTTAAGTTTGAACTTTCTCCAGGTCTTGATTAATTGCTGTAATCTGCTCCTGGCTGCGGTGATAAGTCTCAGTCGCTTGTAAAGGTTTTTATGATCTAAATTGAGAGACAAAGTTACTGTCATCTGCAAAACTGTAAACAGGATTATTCGGATTCGTCAGCAGGTCATTAATATTGATGAGGAACAGAGTTGTTGAAAGTATTGCGCCCTGAGGCACACCCGCGTTAATGGTGAATGTGTCCGAGATGTGTCCATCAACTGCAACGTGCAGAGATCGGTTCTTGAGGAAACTGGCAAGCCAGCTGCAGAGACAGGCTGGCAGTCCGAAGGACAGCAGTTTGTTGAGCAGCCCGTCATGCCAGACTCTGTCGAATGCCTTTGAAATATCCAACGCAATCGCTCGAGACTCTCCGTAGTTCTCAATTGCCCTACTCCATATGTGAGTGACATAGGCCAATATATCTCCTGTCGATCTCTCTTTGCGAAAGCCGTATTGACTGTCGCTGATTATACTGTTGTTCTCGAGGTACTTGAGTAGTTGCTGATTGACTACACGTTCCATGACTTTGGAGATTATTGGAAGCAAGGCAATTGGGCGATAGTTTGATGGCGTGGTTTTTTTGCCTTTTTTGGAACAGGTTACACTCGAGCGACTTTCAAAGAAGATGGGTAAATCCCTTTTCCGCAAGACAGAGAAAAATGCCTGAAAAAAAACGGGTGTTAGTGCGTCGTCGCAGTTCTTTAACACGATGACAGGTATTCCGTCCGGTCTTGATGCCATTTGCGTATTTAGTTCTTTAAGGATTTTACGAATATCATGGTGATGAAACTTGATTTCTGCCATGGTAGTGTTGATGTTCGATATGGTGGGCAGAGCCTTGGCTTGGGGGAGGTCTAAGGTAGAGTACGATGTAAACATTTTGGCAAGCATGTTTGCTTTTTCCTTGGCTGTAGTCGGCGTGATGCCACGTTCGTCTGTTAAAGGTGGGAGAGACGTTTTTGTAAAGTTAATACTTACTGCCAGAAATTCCTGGAGCCACTGGGGCATTGCAAAAGTTTATTCCTGAACCTTTGACTGTGCTTCTTCTTAGTTTCGTCGATCACACGTTTGCACTCGTTTCTCGCTTCGACAAAATAATTGCAATTTTCAGCGGTCTGATTTTGCTACCAGTACTACTTGTAGGCTTGCTGTTTCCTACCTACCGCTCTTTCGCATTTTTTGTCGAACCAGGGCTTTCCTCTTGACGGTAACTTGATGGAATTTGGGATGCATGCTTCCACTCCTGAGGAGATTACTTGCGTAACCTTTTCGCAGCAGACTGACGAGTCGTTAGTGCCAAAGCAGACGTCGAGCCAAGGAAAATCTAGGTACAACTCCCTTAGATCGTCCCAGTTTGCAGAATTGTAATGTCAGATTTTGCGAGGCAATGGTGGATCCGTCTGTAAAAGTGGCAATTCACAAACTGTTGTAATAAGTTTGTGGTCGGAAGCCCCTCTTGTCACAAAATGTCATTGATCAGCTCCAGACTTTGTACTTCGGTGTTCTTCAGCCTTCGGGAAGGACGATGAGATTTGATGGGCCACATTCTGTGGCAACTCGGAACGGCGGGGGCGTCAGTCCCCGTAATGAAACTGCTCTCACCAGTTTGACGTTCCTGCCTGCTAATACAATGCAGCCCCTCTTATCACAAACTATCATTGATCAGCTCTAGACTTTGTACTTTCATGTTCTCCAGCCTGGGTGAGGACGACGGGATTTGATGGGCCACATCCCGTGGCAACTCGGCATGGTGGGGGCGTTACTCCCCGTAATCAAACTGCTCTCACCAGTTTGACGTTCCTGCCAGCAGATTAGACTATTCAAATTTTAAAAAGTAGGCACGAGTTAGAGATTCTTTTCGTTTACTGAAAATTTAGTTAACCTGGGGAGTTACATTTTGGAACTAGATCGTTCATATTTAGCACTGCACTATCTAAAAAATGCAACGAAATTTCTAAAAGATTTATCAAATCGAGAAATGATATTTTTGGTCGACATTGTCAATTCGTTCGCTAAGAGCAACGTAATGAATCCGTGAAATTTTAAAAAAAATCAAACCAGCGCCAAATTAATACGTGATACATTCATTAGTAGGCCACTATCTCAACAAATCTGACAAAGACTCCTAGAAAACAATACGAGAGTGTTTCGAAGCTGAAGCTCAAACTAGTTCTTCAGAACCTGCCGAAAAATGGCGTAGCTTTTACAATAGTGTCATCAAATGTTATGCAACTTAGAACTGGAAAATGCAAAACATACAAATGCTTTTAAATTTAGTCCTTTTCATCCTCAATTTTTTATAGTAACTGTGGTGAAACCTAAACGCTTATAAAGAATTGCCCTGTTTCAATAATTCTTTGCTTTAAGAATCAGAATCGTCTCTTCTGATCTCCTTAATTAGGTACCCACGATGATTGACATTAAGGTGTACCTATAATGTTAAGTAATATTTCCTATATATTTACAATATATTAAGTCGACATTCACCAGATCAAACCTAGTAATATCTTATAAATATACGTAGAGTCTGAGTTTGATTTGAATTTCAAAAATAAAAGTGAACTTTTGTATTTAATTAAGTATGGAAATTTACATAATATATTCTAGCCGTCTTAAATTAAATGACAAACCTTCCATCAATTCGGTTCGTTATCATGTAAGAATGAAGTACTGAATCTGTATAAATAAATAAGAACGTTATTTTAGATACAGTTCCCAGAAAAAGTTTAATGAATTCTATTTTTAAACTCGATAAATTCAGGAATACTTACGTTTTCTCTGAGAAACATTTTATCTTCTTCCGATATTCCGAGCCACTTCTTTTTCAAGTCTCCTTCGATAGGGTGAAGCTTTTCTAAAAATACTGCCTCCGGTATATGACAAAAAATCTAAAAAGAAATAATAAATTTGAACTCCTAAGGCTCTTATCTACGCTATGGATCAAATTAAGTTGGAGCACGTTTCGAACATTGATAACTTTCTTGTTTATTATTAGATTTTATTGGATTTTGGACATGCTATTAACCAATAGGATTTTGTTTTCGTGTTTTCGTATTAAGACCGGGCTTGGACAAAACTTCGACAGGATCGGACGAATGCGCTTAAGAAAATAGCTTTTTAAGCAACAGATAATATTTATTTAGTACTCTGCAAATTTACGGTATTTTGTAGGAGCAGTTATCTTCTACATTACCAATTTTCAGTTTTTTTTTGGTTTATCCTCCCCAGAATTGAACCTGGGCGCTGGCGCTGGCATAAAAATATTGAAACTTTTGAACCAGACCATATCACTTTTAAGCAAGGTTGCTTATTTTTAGTGAGCTTAAAATCTCTTTTTAGCACTTGCATATCATAAATATAAAAAATAAATACGGTGTGTGCTTGAGACCATATGACGGAAGTGACAAATTCAACAAAACGATATTAGAAACTGAAATTAAAAAAGATTTTGAGGTGCCGGGCATCGATCACGGTACCTCTCGCATGCTAACCGACCGCTCTACGATATAAGCTACGCCGCCGATGGGAATACGTACGTCAAAATTGAATATACGTATACAGACCGATATAATACATATTGTTTGCAATAGTTGAACATTATGTTTATAATTTGGCAGTTAGGTAGATAATTATTTGAATTAATATATTACAGAGATTGCCAAAATTTACTGGGTTATCCAAATAACATTTCAAATGCTGTATATCTCTTTTTAGTATCAAAATTCGAAATGGCGAAAAGTTTAAATTCAACTACCTCACCCTGTATAAAAGGCTTCATTATTTGTAAAGTGGCGTCTTCTACGGTTTTTGGTGTAGATCCTCGTTAAGTAATCAGTTTTTCTATAAAAAAATTCTTTTTTCGGATAAAATAAAAACCTTAATTTTCTTGAACTTTAAAACGACGCTTTTACATTTTTCCTTGCGAGTACATTTCCCGGAATTTTCGAAACAAATAAGCATTTAGGGAGTATTTCTCGAAGAAATTTCATATACAGCGGTCATCTCGATTTTTCGAGCCTTACCCCTTTTTCAAGAATAATATACACGCCTTAATATTATATTTCATTACCAGTCCGGAAGCTAGGCTTTTCCGGTGCACGCACGACAATTTCGGCTACGCCTCAGACCGGAAGTTGTGCAAGCACGGGAAAAGCTGTTTCTGGACGTGCAATGAACGATATTTATCATAATACCTCTCTGAAATCAAAACATAAAATTATTATAGTTTTATGTAGGTATCCAAAACTCATGTCATAATGCATTTTGAATTAAAATGTAAGCAAACCTCCAACTTGAAAGACAAGCAAGAAACAGGTATCTTATATTTATCAATGCCCACAATACCAACTGGTTCAAACATCACAACAAGACCGACAACGAAGGTAGAGTAGCTGAAGCATTTGCCATCAGCTGTGGGCTTACTCAACTTGTAGAGCAACCAACTCGAATCTCAGAGATGGGCGAATTATTACAGTTGGTCCGCCATTAGGTACTTCCGGCCACAAACTTATTACAACTGTTTGTGAGTTACCACTTCTACAGAAGGATCCACCATTGCCTCGCAAAATCTGGAATTACAATTCTGCAAACTGGGACGATCTAAGGGAGTTCTACCTAGATTTTCCTTGGCTCAACGTCTGCTTTGGCACTAACGACCCGTCAGCCTGCTGCGAAGAGATTACGCAAGTAATCTCCTCAGGAATGGAAGCATACATCCCAAATTACATCAAGTTACCGTCAAAAGGAAAGCCCTGGTTCGACAGAAGATTCGAAAGAGCTGTAAGTAGGAAACAAGCCTACAAGTACTGGCAGCAAAATCAGACTGCCGAAAATCGCAAATATTTTGTCGAAGCGAGAAACGAATGCAAACGTGTGATCGACGAAACTAAGGATAAACACAACCAAAGGATCAGGAATAAACTTTTGGAATGCCCCAGTGGCTCCAGGAATTTCTGGTCAGTAGCAAAAGCAGTAGGTAATAACTTTACAAAAACGTCTCTCCCACCTTTGACAGACGAACGTGGCATCACGGCGAGTACAGCCAAAAAAGCAAACATGCTCGCCAAAATGTTTTCATCGCACTCTACCTTAGACGTCCCCCAAGGCAAGGCTCTCCCCACCATATCAAACATCAACACTACCATCGCAGAAGTCAAGTTTCATCACCGTGATATTCGTAATGGCCTTAAAGAACTGGATACGCAACAGGCATCAGGACCGGACGGAATACCAGCCATTGTGGTAAAGAATTGCGTCAACGAACTAACACCCGATTTTTCCAAGCTTTTTTCTCTGTCTTACGGAAAAGTAATTTACCCTTCTTCTTAGACAGTCGCTCGAGTGCAACCTGTTCCAAAAAAGGCAAGAAAACCATGCCCTCAAACTATCGCCCAATTGCCTTGCTTTCAATAATCTCCAAAGTCATGGAACGTGTAGTCAATCAGCAACTACTCAAGTACCTCGAGAACAACAGCGATAATCAATACGGCTTTCGCAAAGAGAGATCGACAGGAGATATGTCACTCATATATGGAGTACGGCAATTGAGCACTACGGAGAGTCTCGAGCGATTGCGTTGGATATTTCGAAGGCATTCGACAGAGTTTGGCATGACGGACTGCTCATCAAACTGCCGTCCTTCGCACTGCCAACCTCTCTGCACCTGGCTTGCCAGCTTCCTTAAAAACCGATCTCTGCACGTTGCACTTGATGGACACAACTTAGACACATTCGCCATTAACGTGGGCGTGCCTCAGGGCGCAATATTTTCACCAACTCTGTTCCTCATCTATATTATTGACCTGCTGACCGAAACGAATAAGCCTGTTTACAGTTTCGCGGATGACAGTACCCTTGTGTCCCAATTTAGATCAGAAAAACCTTTACCAGCGACAGAGACTTATCACCGCAGACAGGAGCAGATTACAGCAATTAGTCAAGACCTGGAGAAAGTTCAAACTTAAGGCGACAGAAATTTGGTCCAGTTCAATGCAGCAAAGACCCAAGCAGCCACGTTTACCAAGAGAACCAATACGGCGGGCCCTGACATCATTATGGCAGGATCGACCATTCCTTCATCCTCGTCAATCGGACTGCTGGATGTCTCGGTCAACAGCAATATGTCATGGCATGACCACGTTGCTAACATCACAAAATCAGCTTCCCAGAAGCTTGGTGCGCTATTTCGCATCAAAAAACTGTATACCCCGCAGCAGTTGCTCTTGCTCTACAAAGAGCAAATAAGACCGTGCTTAGAATATTGCTCACACATCTGGGGTGCCGCACCAAAGCACACCCTAAAGCTGCTGGATTCCATTCAGAAGAGAGCTGGGCGTCTTGTCGGCGACCCGGAGTTGACCCGGAATCTGGATAGTCTAGAACACCGCAGACATGTGGCCGATATGTCCCTGTTACATGTCAATTTAGCATGAAAACATGTAACAGATAGAGGTCAAATAAAGTCAGTGATTCCACCCTTAATCCTGCGTCTATTATGCTAGCATGTCTAGCTGACTATAATATTACTTACTTGCCTGGATTCTGCATGATTGTCGAACGACCAGAGCCTTTTATCGAGCTGTTAGAGGAATAAATTGAAAGCACGATAGTTGTGTACGTAATTTGATTTTCTCTGTTTGATATCACTGACTTAGTAAATAATCAATCACTAAATCGTACCGTATTCTGCCTGGATATCAAGAAAATATTTAAGTATAGGCCGTATAGCGATGCAGTTCAAAACGTTCAATTAAATCTCTTACCTTGCGAACAATTTCCTTTTCCATGATAATATACATTAAAAACGGTCTCATGAATGTCAGAAGCATTGGTTTTGGGATTTCTCGATTATTATTCCTGGGGTTGTTTCAATATTTTATAGGGAAAAGTTAAAATTCAATCAATGTTTACCTTTGATATAACTTTCAAACAATAATAATATATCGTGTTAGAGTCACGATTAAAAATAAGAATTGTTGGTTGCCTATGAACGAATATAATAAATGAAAGGGATATTCTTGGAACGTTGCCAGATGTTATATTCGCTACAGGTCTTCGTGCGATTTTGACGTGGTTACGGTTTAAGCCAACAAGAAAATACATAATTAATTGATGTGCTATCGTCAGTTTGATATTAAACGGCTGTTTTTCGCTTTCGCTTAAAAAAAAACGCAGTCAGGATGTTTTAGTAAATGCGTGTATTCCCTAACTTGGCAACACCGCTCGAGTTGTTTCGCAAATGCTTCAGCCAGGAAACCGGCCACGGTACGTTTAGATCCGATTGATCACAGATTTATGCCTTGAACAGATTTGGTGTTAGGAGTTTTAAATGGCCGCCGTTCGGAATGATTTAGTTGTTGGTTGTTTGGTCAATGTCAATGATGGATTTATCATTGGAATTCTTTGTCCTACCAGCAATGCATAATATCATACAGCCTTAGGTACGTTTCATTGCATACATAGTGCAGATGTTAGTAAATTTGGCGACAGCCGGCTGGTAGTGTTTGCGTAGGTTACAGGACAGTGTAAAGCGGGCCTGTGGGTCGATTTTTTTTCTAGCTTTTTAACATTGAATTTCACGATCTAGATGGCCGTTTTTGGTAAATGATAAACATTGACGTTCTGACTGACTAAATGTCTGATTATAATAATTTTACATAACGGTATCTCATAAACTGAGTCTTAAGGTTTATTTATGTACAACTGCGATACGTATACCATGGAACACGCGCAACGAAGTTAGTAGTAATAAGTATTATCCTGATAACTTTTAATTATTAGTCGATGTGACGATAGATACCTTATGCATATTGCATTTATCTTTAACTAGTTAGAATTGTTTTTTTTGAATCTTCCGTAATCATTTATTACGTCATACTGTTACATTTGATATGATCTAGTTCGATATTTATGAGCATATAGGTTAGTACTTGTTTCCAATTGAGCTATTTTACCTGTTTTTATATATACTTATAACATTTGGATTATTGAAAGAAATATGACAACACGTTACCGTCAAACCTAACGAGCGCCAATAAACTTGAACCTGCACGAACTTTACCATCTTTAATTTGCTCTGAAATACCTCAACCAAACAAGTGTAGTTAATAGTCGTCTGGATTTCAAATCGCCCTTGTGTAGCTGATAGTCGTCGATTTTGGATCGCCCTTATGGATTCTTAAGACCGAGGATCTTCTAGTTTGGGTCTGCGGATTTGGTTATTTCAAACTGGTGGCGCCCTAGTCAAGAGTAAGTAATTGACCCACTCCCACGCCGACGAGCAAGTCGGAGCACACATGTTGCGCTGGCCGCATCCTTAAGGGTAGGTACCATCTTATTCATTATATCTTGCTAACACATTTAAAAGGGTTTTACGCGCAACACTGTTTTACAGATACTGTCACGGCAGATGTTCCCAGGATTCGGCCGGCCTCATCCCACCCCTGGCAACGCCTGTCAGACAGTCGCGACAGAGGGCAGAAGTAGTTCGTCGTACAACTGGAAACACCTAGAACATCGCTTTACAACAACTCCGTTGTCGGGCGCATTGCATCACTGTGGAACTTACTCCCAGGATATCTGTTTCCCCCTAATTACAACCTCCAACTATTCAAGAACCGTGTGAATCAACATCTTGAGCGCTCGTCGAACGCCATAGGATCTCCCTTTAGTGTGTGCCCCTACCATAAAAAAATCAAGCGTTGCTTTGGAAATGTGTTTGTATGCTTTATTGTAATTGAATAGGCAGCTAGTTTTGATGTATTTGTGAAAAGTAAGGTCAGAATAAATAATAGTATATTATTTAATATGGAGGAAAAGTGATACTTTTCATGGCGCGCTCGTGTTTAACAGCCGAACGGAGTGAGGCTGGTAATAGAGAGCAAGCCATGAAAAGTAACTTTTCCTCCAAACAAAATATGCTGTTTTTTCTTCAAATGTCGACAAATTAATGCAAAAACATCTCTTTTTAATAGTAATAATATCTAATTATTATTAAAGGTAAGTGGGTTCACAAGGCGGCTTAGACCGGTGTCGGTGAATAGGCACAGGTTGTTGCTATAGTAATGTAACATAAAGCTGTCTGTGGACACTGTCAACAATAATTATTTTTTTAAGATTGCGCCTCCGATTGCGTTTTAATTCCGTATTGATAAGCAGTTATTGAGTAAGTTCGATTAAATAATAACCATTTTGTTAATAAATCTTGAGTTGTTGACGCTTATTTTGTTGTCTGTTTGTATTGTATCTATGTTGCTATGACAACACTTTTACCTCCGCCGGCGGAAAAGTGAAAAGTAAAGCTCCGGCGGAGGAAAAACGAAACTTCACGGCCGCCTACACAGTCGAGTAATGACGGATTTACTGACGTTTGAAGAAAAAATAATTTTACTTAAAATTAGACTATTGATGCTAAAATATACTAGATTAATATTTTGTATACTGCATCGCTGTATAATTTTAACCCAATTTATTATACTTATGCTTATTTTGTAACTAAATAACTGCAAATTTAGCACTTGAAATTAAGGAAAGGGAAAACTTTTCCCGTGCGCCCGCACCGGAAAACTTTTCCCGTGTGGGCGCATCGGAAAGACTTACTCTCCTTGCTCTACAGAGACATCGAAAATGATAGTTTTCAGAGAGGTATTATGAAAAAATAATTGCCGTTTACCAATTCTCGCCGATTTTAATATGGTGCGAAAAACCATCAAAAGGAATGTGTTTAGAAAAAGTCATCAAAATCAATTGATTTTTTGACAGTTATATTATATTAAAGAACATTTGACATAATAACTCGGAGACGGAAATCAGATCGCCAAGAAAAATTATTATTGACCATCGGCTGCCTTTAAGTGTTGCCTAAATATGCGCCAATTCTTAAATTACCACTCGCAGCCATTTTCTGGAAAAATGTTAAATATATAAATATTACTCTAATGAACGTTAAATAAGCGAACATAGACAGCTTTGGCGTTACATGTGTAGACAGCTCAGCCTTATGCACTACCCAGGAAAAATTATGATTAATTGGGTTTTTATAAATTGCAATTTTCTTTTATGTAACTCATCATATTATACGTATTTCGCATATGCAAAGATGCAGATTATTCTAATTTGTCGTCCGATATATCAAACAACCCAAGGGGTCGCCCGTGACCTAACCGAATAATATTTAAGTCATATTTCATGCGCAAACTCCACGACAACCTTGTCTCTCCACCCACCTTTCGAGCTTGGTCCTTAGACTAGCGTTTCGCCGGTACAGGGAGCCTTGATTTCTGCCGAACGGCACGATTTATGGCGCTACATGCGTTGTTTAATGTTTGTCATTTGTATTTTTACATTTTCACTTGATTCAAAGCTCTCCGCTCGCTTCGCTCGCTGCAGGGCGCAACCAACAAAAACTAACCCAAACTAACCCAAGGCAAGCCAAACACAAACTAATCCAATAAAAAAACTTACTCGCGCCGGGCGTCTAACCCATTACTTTGCGTTCTAGATGCGAGCCTCGCCACCTGAATCAACCTCTCACATTTCTGCTATTCTCGAATAGTCTTATACAAACGCGTGAAGTGAACAAATATGTAAGCAATACTGACGAGCGGAGTTCGGGATCAAGGGTGCCCTTACCAACTAGACGTTTCTGGTTCTTAGTATTATCGCAACAAGCGACATGCGTGGTCGACGGTTAGTCTCTGATTTATGTGTTGTCGGGGTCGCCCGTAACCCATGTTGTTATTTGCGTAATAAAAAAGTAATGGCTGAATATTTAAGTCAAAAAAAATTCTAAGAGATTGTAAGACGATTAGAACAAAGTGATAACGGTAGTGACAATAATTATGACTTGTATGATAGTGGAAGTAAATCTGAAGATCATGAAGAAGAAGAAGAAGATTGAAATGGAGGCGGACGAAATAGTAAAAAAACCTTCTGAAAACGAGTCGTCCGATGGCGAGATATCTTTAGCAGATCTACAACAAAAGTGATTTATGGAAAAAGTGGTTATACATGGCAGACTTGGGTAGTATTCGAATACTCGGTATTCTGAATCCTATTCAGATTACTTTTAACCTCGGTTTTAACAGTATTCGACTACTACTTAAATCGATTTTGTGTCCAGGATTCGGTATTCGAGTCATTACATTTTTGTCCAGGATTCGGTATTCTAATTATATTGTCTGAATCCCCGTATTCGATTACGGCTGTGCGGCTTTCGAATAATTGCATTGAAATCCCAATATTCGATTACTAAAATCATATATGAATACCGCTTTACTCCACTACCAAGTTGAACGAGTTAATAAGACGTGTTACTTGTTGATACAATTACAAAGATTACAAAGTTAACTAAGTATTACAAAGTAATAAAAGAATTTTACAAAGTAATGTAAATTTGTCGATACAAATAATAAAACTTGCTGATAGAAAGAAAGATTACAAAGTCGATGGTTCGGCTGGATTATGTGATGTTCGTTCATGGCATCGGTCTATAGCCGATCATTTCTTGATCACTTAATTAAACATATCAATTACAGGTTTAAGCAGTACTTCGATCTTACAAAAATCAAAGCTGGGAAGGCAATAATTGCTGCAGTAACTTGTCGGAATATTAAATTTAGATGGCTAACCCAATCGGTTTCATCACAGTTTGGATTACACTTGGAGGTAGTAAAAAAAAGCGTATGCACTATGTGCGCATATCAGAAGTGAAACTTCTTAAACTTAAACGACCTAGCCTCGGATTTGGTTAAAAAGTCTTCCGCCAGGCCGTATCGCTCATCGTCTGTCGCCCGCTGCGTTCGCTTGCTGCGTTCACCACTCAACTAACAAAAAGGGAAGTCCTAAATGAATGCTATTCTTCATAAAAGTTTCGCTTATGTCTTGACAAGGTAATAGAGCAAATCTCATATTTTTATTCTGTAAACTAACAAAGATATCCCAATAATTAGACGCCCTAGCCTAATACATATCTTAACGGATTTGGTTAAAAAGTAGTTTTTTTTTTAAATATAACACTCAATTAATAAAAAGGGAAGGCCTAAATGAAAAAAAAATATTCTTCATAAAAGTTTCGCTTATGTCTTGACAAGGTAATAGAGCAAATCCCATATTTTTATCTTGTAAACTAACAAAGATATCCCAATAACAATATGCTCATATTTTTCTTCCGCCAGGCCGTGTCGCTCATCGTCTGTCGCCCGCTGCGTTCGCGACCTTCAAATTTTACTCCCGGCGCGCGTTAAGAAGTTTCACTTCAAAAGGTTGTAACTGATGCTGGTGTAGAACTTCAAATAGATAAAAACCTGATATAAGTGGAGAAGAAACAACTGCAAATGATGATCTTTGTTTTTTCGAATTTAACACCGATGACCATTTCGAAAAAAACGGAAATGTGGAATCTAGAGACGTTAAAGAGACATTAAGAGGAAAAATTCAGCTTAATCATCTCCAATATATTGAAGATAAAAGATTGAGCTTCGATATGCTTAATTATTACCCATCCATTAAAGCAATTTTTTTAAGATTCAACTCATTATTGCCGTCATCTGCGCCAGTAGAGCAATTGTTTTCTTTTGCTGGTATGGTGAATACGCCTAAGCGACAAAAACTAAATGACGACATCTAAATGCTAATTTTGTTAGAAGCTAAGGAAATAGAATATTAGAAAATACTAGTTGATTACTATATTTTTAATACTACAGCTAAACCGATAATTTTGTATCTATATAGTTTCTACATACTTATACCAAAGATTTGATTTTAAGTTTTGTTTTTTTTTTAGTTGTTTGTTAGTGTTAAATGCCCTTTCTTTACATCAAATAAAATATTTCAGTTATTTGGATTATTATTATTCAAATAGTATTCATATTAAATGAATCCAGGGATTTGAATACATTGTATTCAAATGCCATTATTTCCCGGTAACCGAATTCGGTGTATTCGAATATATTATAGAATACGGTATTCAGGATTCGTATTCGAATAATGTATTTATTACAACACAAACATGTCTCCTTTTGTCGTTCCACCAAAACGTGGTTCCTACGTCGCGTCGGTCTGTTCTTTGTTTAGTGTTAAATTATGTGAGCCTTTTCAAAAAATGTAACTTGTAATTTAAATTTTGATCTGACCGTTATCGTTTGATCTAGTATGTTCCTCTTAGTGGATATGTCTTTTTGTTTCACTGACAAGTAACACTGATGATGGCTGCGGTCGAAAGCGCTCTGTTACGCTAGTATAGAGGTCCTTTGGATTAAAATTTTATGCATAGAATACAAAGGGTGTTTCATTTAGTATATTTCGTACATGCACGCAGCCTTCACTCTTCATTTATTTCATTTCAAATGGCGGATAATGGTGCATTTTTTTGCATTGAACAGTATAGAGCTTTTAACTAACTCTGAGCGTGGGGTTGGCAGATAAAAATCATGTAGGTATTCCTAAGTGGATAGTTGTGAGATGGCCTTTCTGGAATAGCAGATACGTGCTTGCGGATTAAGCAAACGGATTCAAATATGAATAAGGAAGGGAGAGTTAATATTTTAAATCTTTTAAAGAAATCCTGGCAGTGAGTTCTACTGTTTGTAGTTTGAAAATACGCTCAAATTGAGTCGCATAACCCGTACCCAAGAATGGAAGGGCGTATCGGAGGTGCGACTCAAAAAAGGGCAAAATAGACTGATCTAGCAGTTGTCAAATTAAGCTCCCTTAATTTGCGCAAAGCAGGCAGAACTTATTTTTTTTTATAAGGCATCGATGTGCAAGTCCCATTTTAAATGGTTGTCCACAACAAGCCCCAAGACTTTCACAGATTCAACGACGTCAAACATTAGTTTTAGAAACGTTGAGGCACAGGAGATTAGAATCCCACCATGATTTAATGGTGATTAAGTCACTAGATACAGTTCTGTGAAGCGCCCTAATATCCGGGTTGCTCCAAGTGAAACTAGTATCGTCCGCAAAGAGAGAGACTTTACAGCTAATGTCCAGACAAGCAATGTCGTTGATAAACAGCAGAAACAAAATAGGGTATTAGTACTGAACCCTAGGGTATTCCTCAGTCTATTGGCATACAAGAAGGCATCGACGTATCAACCCTGAGAAGCTGACTTCTGTTGTTAAAATACGACTTAAACCATTCGAGAGGCACTCGTCTGAATCCGTAGTACTGCAATTTGTTAATTCAAATATTATGATTTACACAATCGAAAGCTTTTAAAAAATCACAATAAATTGTTGCTGTAGAGTGATGGGTGTTCAGGTTAGAGTATACATAACTAAAAAGGGAAAATCATTTGTGCGTTTGTTACTTAAAAATCCACATTGATGGGTAGTAAGTATTTTATATTTAGAGAGAAAAGATAGAAGCCTTTTTTAACCAATCTTTCAATGATCTTTGATAATGTGGGAAGGAGTGCAATTGGGAGATAGTTCGAAGCTTGGTCGTTACCTCCTACTTTATGTAAATGTAAAATTATTGCTGTCTTAAGACAGTTTGGAAAATCCCATTTTGTAATGACATATTGATTAAAGCAGTTAGATGGTTTAATGCGCATTCCGGCAGGTTTGAGAACATTTTCAGAGTAAGCCCATCAGTCCCAGATGAGGATTTGTTTTTAATGTATTTAATTCTACTGCGAAGATCAGCAAATGTTACAGGCGTAAAGAAGAAACTGTGTAAATTCACGTTAGCATTAGAGAGATAATGAAAGTGGATCATGAGAAGGCGTTATGGTGTTCACTAAATCTTTAGCCACATTTACAAAGTAATTGTTTAGGTACTCAAGTGAATTAGCGATTGTGCCAGAGGAAGAAGTCTTATTCCTCCTTAAGTGATTCACAATAGACCATGATTCTTTAGCAACGTTACCGGATTTAGCCAGCCTCTCATTATAATAAATGTCCTTGGCAGCTTTTACAGTCTTATGATGGACTTTTCTGTAAAGTTTCACGTAATCATGGAAGAAGACGTAGTCCAAGCTTTAGGTGAGATAATGAACGCATGTTCTTTGCAGATGTGCGTAAGCCTTTAGTTGACCAGGGTTTATGTGGTTTAATTTTGATAGGCTTAAGAGGAAAGTATTTGAACGCGAGAGTAGATGAAGTTTTTATAAATCTAGAAAATTCGGTATCGACATCATCAGAGAGTACAACCCAGTCAGTTGTTAGACATAGGTGCGTGGAAAATACGGCATAATTTCCGTGATGCAATTTTGCATTTGGATTTTACCGAAAATTCTGTTAATGCTGTCTCATGATCAGAGAAACCTGAGTTAAAGACAGCACAGTCAACGAATTCTGGATCAAAAGATGACACGACATAGTCTATAGTACTAGAACTAGTTTTAGTTATTCTAGTTGGTCAGTTAATATGCATGATTATACCAAAAGAGTCGAAAATGGACTGAAGAGATTCTTGAGCAGCACCCACACTGGAAAAGTCAACATTAAGGTAGCCACACAAAATTAATTTGCTTTTTAAAGGCAGCTCAGTAATCTTTGACTGAATATATGCATGTCAGCGGTGTTCACTAAATACAAACAAAATAGAGGTCATAAGCATTATAATAGACGTTGGAAAATTCAAATACTTTCTCAGATAATAAATTATCGAACTTAGTCACTGCCGAAAAGTCGTTGTTAGTAGACATTATCATAGTACCTCCATGAGATAAATTACTTCTATTAAATCTAGTTACTGTAGTATAATTTTTGACAAACACGGGTTCATCAACATTTAACCAATGTTCAGTTAGGGCAATGATTTCTGTAAAATTATGCTCTTCCAATAAATGAACTAATTCATCTGTTTTGTGTCTTAAGGATAGCAGGACAGACTGATAAAATGGATTTGGAAGCACTTTTTGGTTTACTGTACACAAGTGGTGCATTAAAGAATAATCATGTCAACCTAGATGAGTTGTGGTCTAAAAAGTACGGCCCACCAGTTTTTCGAGCCACCATGAGCAAAAATAGATGTTCGATTCTTATAAAAAATCTTCGGTATGATGATAAGACAATCCGAAACCAAAGAAAAGAAATCGATAAATTATGCGTGTCATTCGAAATATTTGGGAAATATATGTTGAAATGTCAATAGTAACACGCCGTCAGAATATGTTATTGTTGATGAACAACTTATGGGCTTTCGAGGGCGCTGTCCATTTTGTATGTACATCCCAAATAAGCCTGATTAATATGACATCAAAATAGTGATGTTGTGTGATGCAAGAACATTCTATATGGTGCCAGCAATACCATATATTGGCAAAAAATATCGTCCAATTAATCTTGCGATACCAACACAATATGTTCCAAAATTGTCAGAATCAATTCAAAAAACTAATAGAAACATCACGGTACATAATTGGTTTTCCTCTATGGTCTTAGCAAGATTACTGAAGCAAGTTGGACTTACGGTAGTAGGTAACGTACGAAAAAATAAACCTGAAGTTCCAACCGAATTTCTTAAATCAAAAATATTAGAGCCTTAAAGATTTGCCTTTGATGAATAAGTTGTTTTGGTATTAAATTAAGGAAATAATGCTTATGTCCACAATGCACAATAACAACGAGGTTGAAAAGGATTCAGGCAATTCCGAAATAATTAATTTATTTTTTATTACGCATGCATCATAATCAACGATTATCGCACGCTGCAGCGTGCTTAAAATGATGTTTATGGTGCGCCTACTTTTTTGAAGGTTGCTATAGAAACATTTGATCATGTCAAATGTGACAGATTAATATATTCGTCAATATATCCCTTAACTTTAATATTTAAAATATTTTTGAGATTTTGATGCATTCGTAATAAAAAATAGCGTATGATATACGTGTATAAGAGGCCTATAAAGCCCTTGCGACTTACAAAACCCTCCGCTGCGCGTCGTGTTTTGAAATATGTCGCGCGTGCTTTAAAGGCCCTCTTATACACTTATATCATAATATACTATTATAATGCTCCCAAAGGTGGAGTAAATTCTTATGTCATCTTCCAAGCCAATAGTTTTAGTATTAAGCAAATGCCGCGACGAATGTTCGTAATCCATCTGGGTGAAGAGCTTACCAAGGAACATATGAAGAAGAGTTAGGTAACCCGCCTTTTTAAAACATTATTTTATTAGACCTTATACATTCGGTTTTGAGATACCCCATATATGTAAAGCAAGAAAAAGAGAAAAACAAGTTATAAATTGAAGTCGGGTTTTGCGAGTTTTTTTCTAAGAGATCCTAAAACGTATCGTTCGAGAGCGGGGAAAGAAAATCTGAAACCGGCCGCGGTGCGGTGAACAGTTTATTTTGTGAAAGCTTTTTCATTTATCGTGTATTACAGGTCAGTAAAATGAAACTTACAATATTGTTATTAACATAATTTGCACAAGTATTTCTATTATTCTCGTGTATAATTCATATTTGATGGCATAACCTGTATAGGTACAGGAAATGAAATCGTTTTACGCTGTAAATAACCCTGCTTTAAATGAAAACAAAAATATATTGTGCTGTCTTTTTCTGTTGAAATTTTAGTTTTAGGATGACTGTGATTGCAAGTAAGAGCTTTTGTGAAATTATTAACATTTTCCTACCCTGACGGGTAAATATCCTATAAATGAAATGATCATTCTAGAGATATTGGCCCTAATTTCAACTTTAGCTGAGTAGCCTCCGTATTCCAGGACCTCAGTACCCTTCAGCGGCGTCTGGCTAACTAACACCCCTCTTCGGTAGTATAGTGGTTATCACATGCCCCTGACGCACGCGGAAAACTCGGGTTCGATTCCCGACCGGGGAGCTATCTCTTCAGTTTTAGGTGTGCTCTTACGAGTGTGGAACTACGAATTGTGACACGGGAGACAGTAATTTAATTAACTATTATACTAGTAAAGGTGGTACAGCATTAGGAAGCATAGGAATTTAGATCGGGGGTTTCTCTGCCGTACTTTTCCCCTCGTGAATTTCAGGCCGAGTACGGCACGTTTTCTCTAATAAAATAGGTGTATTAGAAATCTGTGGTTTAATTTACATAAAGCATTTTCCCTCAAATTTCCCTAATTTAGTTTCGTCGAAGAGCATTCGGGGTAAATAAAATTGTGCAAGATATAATAATAACACAACGTTGGAATTGGTTTTCTCTTTAATCTATTTTGATGGTCATTGGCAAAATAAAGACAAAGCACAACTTTATTTATCTCATTCAACTATGTTGAACAGGCCCGGGTAGGTTATACTACAAGGGGTTTGAAATCACACATTTACCTCGCACTCTAAGGTAGCAAGAACAAATGTTTTTTTTTGCATATTGGAATATTATTGTATGTTTCGATTCAGGTGGCATATTTCAGATGTCTGATAACGATATTGTGAACCAGGCACCACCTATTCCAGAAAATGAAAGAAAATGGTCCTCGATATGCCGTAGATCTCTGGATAGGAAAGGCATGGATAACTGTGCCAAATGTGGACGAAATTTATGTGTAGAACACAGACAAGCTATTTGTTCATTTACATTTTGTTGTTTTTAATTAAAACTCATTTTAAAGTTTCTCGGTTCGTTTTTTTATTGAAAGAATAAACATATTTAAAAAATAACAATAATTCTTTATGAGGTCCTATGCGACCCCATGTTCTCATTCGTGTATAAATGTTTCATGTAGAAGTTTTTTTTTTTACTTTGTTCGTTTTCATCTTCATTCATACATTCAAATTTGAAAATTGTTGCTAATTATTTTTTTTTAGTTTTGTTTACGCGGTCTTTATCATCGACTGATGAATCCAGTAATCCACCGCTAAAGGGACTAAAGAAATATTCTTAAGAAGGGTTACTTTCTGATACCCATCTTATGAATCAAGACGATAAATGTTATTATCAATTAAGACTGGCTAACATGGTCCGGCGTGTGAATCTTTAGCTTATAAGCATTTTGTATGATAAGAAAACTTAATACAACTCACTGCTTTTGAGCAAACAATTTTAAAGTTTTTATTAATGTAGTGACTTATAAAAATAAAGAATACTAGAAATAATTGAAAAATAAACTAAACACAGTCGAAACTATAACTAGAATTACTGATAATATCCATATTATTACCAAGAAGATCTGTACTGGAGTCGGAAACGAAAGGGAGCACATACTGCAGCTAGACACTTTGGAACTTAGTGAACAGAGAAGACAAACCTCCACAAATATAGTAGAGTATCAGAAAAAAAACAAAATAAATTAAAAAATTAAGCATGGTTATTCGAATATACATCCCTTTGAAATTGTTTGCAAATATGTTCTTGAAACAATAAATCAGAGAACTACCATGAACTGGTAAAAGGAATACTCTCGGCCTACTACTCTTTGGGGTGTAACTAGGCCGCTAAAATTCGATTAAGATCTGAAGGGCTGAGGTTCACGGATTAAGGTTTGGTGGTCGTTGAAGCCACCAACTCATTTGCTTTACACGAACTAACCCAGAATTACCGTCTGCCGGCCACTGATCACGATTACCAATGGCCTTGATATCTTTGTGAACGTAAAAAGATACAAGTTTCAGTATTCCATGCGAGCGATTTCAAAGGACTTCAGCAGAATTTTCTTACTGCAATGTACTTCACAACTTCCCGTGACTCTAATTAATTCTAATTAACTAATTCTTAATTCGATTGTTTTCGCTTATACTTCAAGAAAACTAATCATAAAAACTATGGTTATCACAGAAAACATATCTAAAAAAAAACTAATTATAAAAAGAAAAACGGTTGTCACAGACAAAGGTTCCTACCGGGTCTTCTCGAACCGAACAATAGCCACTTGTCTACTATCCACTGATTAGGAGCCAAGGATGCTCTCTGGTCGCAAAGGCCTTAAACCGAGATTTGTGTCTACCCCTCCATATTAAGGGCTCTTCGGCTATCCCTTGCCTATCTCCATGACCAACCCTCCAGTGTGTGTTTTGAAGGGCACACCAACACTAGCATTGGTTCGGCTGAGCTTGAAACGGATCTCTCTGCCTTCAGGTCTTTCTTTTCATCGGAGAGACTTCAACACCTTCTCAATGTTAGGAAAAGTCATAGCAATTATTTTTCTACTGGGTCTCCGATTAGAGGGGGGAATTTTTAAGGAGATTGACGTGAACAGAGGATCAAGCACCCTCTGAAAAATTGGATGATGGCAAGCTTACTGTTTTTCTTATTAATATGCAGTCCTTAAGACACAAAACAGATGAAATATTTTTTTTTTGTAGAAGAGCTTAATTTTCTAGAAATCATTGCCATGGAGGTACTATGATAATGGCTACTAACAACGACTTTTCGGTAGTGACTAAGTTCAATAATTTATTATCTCAGAAACTATTTGAATTTTCCATCGTCTATCATAATGCTTATGACTTATGACCTCTATCTTGTTTGTATTTACAGAACACCTGACGCTGACATGCATATTCAGTCAAAGATTACTGAGCGTGCTTGAGTCCGTGCCTTTAAAAAAAATATATTTTGTGTGGCGACCGTAATGTTGACTTTTCCAGTGTGTGTGCTGCTCAAGAACCTCTTCGGCCCATTATCGACTCTTTTGATATAATCATGCATATTAACTTACCAACTAGAATAACTACAGCTAGTTTGGAGATAGGTCTGGTTTCTCTGATCATAAGGCAGTATTTACAGAATTTTTGGTAAAATATAAATGCAAAATTGCTTCACGCAAATTATGCCGTATTTCTTCGGACAAAAATCTTCTAAATTTCGAGCACCTATGTCTAACAACTGACTGGGTTGTCCTCTCTGATGATGTCGATACGGAATGTTCTAGATTTATAAAACATTTATCTACTCTATCGTTCAAATCCTTTCCTCTTAGCCCTATCAAAATTAAACAACATAAACCCTGGTCAACTAAAGTCTTACGCACATCTGCATAGGACATGCGTCCATTATCTCACCTAAAAAATTACTCGGAGAGCGTCTTCTTCCGTGATTACGTCAAACTTTTCAGAAAAGTGTATTATAAGACTATAAAAGCTGCCAAGGACATTTATTATAATGAGAGGTTGGCTAAATCCGGTAACGTTGCTAAAGAATCATGGTCTATTGTGAATGACTTAAGGAATAAGACTTCTTTGTCTAGCACAATTGCTAATTTACCTGAGAACCTAAACCATTACTTTGTAAATGTGGCTAATTATTTAATGAACACCATAACTCTTTCTCATGATCCACTTTCATATCTCTCTAATGCTAATGTGAATTTACACAGTTTCTTTCTTACGCCTGTAGCTTCGCAGTACAATTAAAGACATTAAAAACAAATCCTTATCTTGGACTTATGGGCTTACTCTGAAAATGTTTTCAAACCTGCCGGAATGCACATTTAACCATCTTACTACTTTTAATTAACAACTTATCCCAAAGTGAGGTTTTTCCAAACTGTCTGAAGACGGCAATAATTATTCCTTTGCATTAAGAAGGAAATAAAGACCAAGCTTCGAACTATCGCCCATTTGCACTCCTTCCCACATTATCAAAGATCATTGAAAGATTAATTAAAAAAAGGCTTCTATCTTTTCTCTTTAAATATAAAATACTTTCTACCCATCAATTTGGATTTTTAAATAACAAATGCAAAAATGATGCTACGTTTTTCTTCTTTAATTATGTATACTTCAACCTGAACAATCATCAGACTACAGCAACAATTTACTGTGGTTTCGCTAAAGCTTTCGATTGTGTAAAACATATTATCTTAATTAAAAAATTGCAGTACTACGAATTCAGAGGAGTGCCTCTCGAATGGTTTAAGTCGTATCTTAACAACAGATGTCAGCTTGTGAGGGTTGATACGTCGATGTCTTCTTACAAGCCAATAGATTGTGGAGTACCCCAGGGTTCAGTACTAAGCCCTATTTTATTTTGTCGTTTATCAACGACATTGCTTGTTTGGGCACTGGCGGTAAAGTCTGTCTCTTTGCGGATGATACTAGTTTCATTTGGAGCAACCCGGATATTATGGCGCTTCACAGAACTGTATATCCAGTGACTTAATCACCATTAAATCATTATGCGATTCTAATCTCCTGTGCCTCAACTTTTCTAAAACTAAATTTTTGTCATATAAAAGTACGTTACAATCTTTTGTACTTAATAACACGACTATCGACGTCGTTGAATCTGTGAAATTATTGGGGCTTGTTGTGGACAACCATTTAAAGTGGGACTTGCACATCGATGCTTTATCAGCAAAAATAATTTCTGCTGTTTTGCGCTAAGAACGGTTTCCAGGGAGCTTAACTTGTCAACTGCTCGAACAGTCTATTATGCCCTTTTTGAGTCGCATCTCCGATACGCCCTTCCATTCTGGGGTACATGTTGTGCTACACAATTTGAGCGTATTTTCAAACTACAGAAGAGAGTTTTTCGATACTCATTGAGACTAAACAGTAGAACTCACTGCCAGAATTTCTTTAAAAGATTTAAAATATTAACTCTTCCTTCCTTATTCATATTTGAATCCGTTTGCTTAATACGCAAGCACGTATCTGCTATTGCCGAAAGGCCATCTCACAACTATCCACTTGGGAATACGGTTTCATAGTGCCGAATTCACATTTGCCTTCTCTCTTAATGTGCACTCCGAAATAAAATAATCATCATACTATAAAATTTACCAGACAACGTTATAACTCCGAATAGCTACAACCGAGAACGACAGATCTTTATCGAAAAACTATCTAAAAGGACATTGAACATTTCCTCATTTTCACTTATTTTATTGTCCTTTGTGCCACCACTCTCGTAGGATTGAAATTATCCCTACCAGAAAGAAGTCCTTTCCACAGTACGATTCTGACCAATTAGTACGCAAGCACACACCTTTATCAGTAATGAAATAGATACATATAAAAAAAATGTAAAATGTGCCTTACCTGTTCCTCAAACATCTTTGATACACGTTTGTCAAAGCCAATATCTTGCTTGGGCCTAACAATTAGGTATATGTTTTTTACTTCTGTAGTCCTTAAGAGCTTTTCTATTATCAACTTTCCAAAATATCCGGTTCCACCAGTAAGGAGCACATTTTTGCCATTATAGAAATCTTTAATTGGACTTGACATTTTTAAGAGCGATTATACTTTCCATGCGCCTCTTACTCCTAAAAAGACAGTTTTAAAAGTTTGCAAGTTATTATTGCGTGATTTTCATATTTGATTTTTGCGCGATTAAGAGATTTGTGTATTTTATGTTTATGGGGAGAGAGCTATCAAGTGAGTGCTGGCTACCTTTTAGAAAAATACTTTGTAACGGCGCCCTTTACTTACTCTGTGCGACCTCCTGTATTTCG
>MU185944.1:85215-100654 GCA_016904865.1 Pissodes strobi
TAGGCTTACGCTCTGTAATATAAGAAAAATTAAGTAACATCGTTACAACTTATTTCTTACTATACTGTAGAGAAATATTTTATAAGCTACAGTGTTTCTATGAGTAATATTGTATAAAATCCTGTGACAAAGATTTTCTTTGTACATTTTCCTAAGGCAGACTGTTTATTTAATTCGTAAGAAACCTATCGCTTTTAGTATATTTTTACATTTTATAGTGTAGAATTATTTATGATACAAGTGTGAAAAGTGCATGTTTAAGGCACGGATATGAAAGTTCATACAAGCGCCTTAAACGAACTTTTCATAATACCTCTCTGAAAACTATCATTTTCGACGTCTCTGTAGAGCAAAGACAGTAATTCCGTTCCCTAACTAAATTTGCAGTTATTTAGTTACAAAATAAGCATAAAGTATAATAAATTGGGTTAAAATTAGACAGCTATGCAGTATATAAAATTAATTTAATACATTTTAGCGTCAATAGTCTAATTTTTCAGTAAAATTATTTTATTTATTCTGACCTTACTTGTCACAAATACGTCAAAACTAGCTGGCGACCCAATCACAATAATGCATACAAACACATTTCTATAGCAACTCTTGATAAATATTAGATACCTGTGTCTTGCTTGTCTTCCAAGTTTGACGTTTGCTTACATTTTTATTTAAAAATGACATGACATGATTTTGGATACATAAAATAATAATAATTTTATGTTTGTGTTTTGATTTCAGACAGGTATAATGAAAAATATCGTTCATTACACGTCCAGAACAGCTTTTCCCGCGCTTGCACGACTTCCGTTCGGCTACGCCTCACACCAGAAACTGTCGTGTGCGCACCGGAAAAGCGTAGTTTCCGGACTGGTAATGAAATATACTATTTCACACGCATGTCATACAATATTTTATCTACGTGCGCGTGAAAATTAGTCAATTTTAAGTTTTTATGAATTTATAAAATATCAAGCACCTGATGGATTGTTATGGTGATAGGATGTTATTTATTTAATATTTTTGCTTGTGTCAGTCAACTTGACAAGCTATAATTCGAACAAATTGTGATGCAAATATCGAGATATTCGTGGCTAGTGAAACTATTTCGTCCGATGTAGAAGAATATGCGAGATTAGCAAGAGATTCACTTTTACCTACGCGGTCAAGAGTCCAGTATGAAAATGCATATAAACGTTTTGAAAAGTTGTGCGATGAGAAGAAAGTGAGGCATCCCACCGATAATCTTTTATTGGTGTACTTCCAGCAGAAGTCGAAGGAACAAAAGTTATCGTCACTTTGGAGCCAATCTTCAATGTCGAGGAGTATGTTGTCCAAAGAGAAAATTATCGATATAAGCAGGTACAATAATTTAGTTTCGTTTTTGAAGAGGCAATCGGAAGGATATAAGGCCAAAAAACCAAAAGTATTTCCCAAGGAGAATGTCGAACATTTTTTAACCAATGCCGACGATTAAGACTTTTTGCTTATGAAGGTTGCGTTAACCATCGAAATTGCAGGGGGGTGTAGAAGAGACGATGTCGAATGGCTGTTGCAGACCAAGGTGATATTTACTTGATTACTATACTCCATACTAAAACAAAACATACCCGAGAATTTGTCGTTAACTGTGGTTGCATCAAAGGGATCAATTTATTGGAAATAATTCGAAAATATGACCGACTACGTTCCGCGGGCATTATCAGCAATCGATTTTTTCAATACAGAAGTAAAAGTTTAGCTGGCAACAAAAAAAATGAAAATTCGGACTTGCCTGTTTCTTGCACCAAACTATTAAAAAACGAATATTATTCGGCTAATATATTTTATTATTTGTAAAAAACAACAGTTTTTCTTAAATTAACGAAGAGTCAGTTTCGTAGCCCTCATTCTCATTAGACATTAAACGTTTCGGAAGGGTCGTCTTCAGGTTGATCTTCTGTAGGCAAATCTCTAAAAACATTTGTCTAATATCCTTGATAAGCTGCTGGGATGTATTTTTGCATCAAACTCTTGCAATCCTTTATTTTTTTTATCATTTATTAATACGTATTTTTATAGGCTATTTCTTTTGGCAGTGACAACTGACTTTGTGGTACTGTTTTGATGATAGAAAAATATGAGAAAATAGTTGTCCCGGCAGAAGAAGAGCACTCAATAAAGGTATTATTTCTTGTATATTTAAAAATTCTGTATGTTGAGATTGCAAACTTCTGCTTGTTCGTGCCCCTAAATCCTTTAAATAATGCTTTAAAATGCCTATGATTGCGGATCATTTCTTGTTGAACGTTTACCACTCTGATGTGTTTGGATGTTTCTTGGACCAGTTTTCTCCGTTCTTCTGGAGTATATACCCTTTCTTTTTTCTTTTGTTCTTTTCAATGAGTCCAAAAGAACGTTCGCAGGGTAGGAAGCTATATCCTGGCTCAGGATACGCATGGATCATTTGTGCAATATTATTTGAGTCTATGTTGGTTAAGGTGTAAATATATTTTTACAGCGTTTGATTTTTATTTTGGGCATAAGAATTGTCGGAGAATAGATTTAGGTCTGTAACTTCCTGGGGAAGAGTCGGAAGAGGTAGGTTTCAATATAGTGAAGAAAGCTTATCACTTCATTGGAACCATTTTTTCCCAATAGATTGATCATACATATAAAATGTGGAAATACCAGTTTTTGCTGAAAAAATACAAAAGTTGTACTCCCACAGTTGCCTTTTATAGAAAACATCTACCGCCGCCGCCGGTATGTGCGGAAGTGGCAAATTTTGCTCGGAGTCAAGGCATTACGTCTCCATATTAGGATTCTCCTTGACAAGTGCACATTTTTGTTTAGGGGTTTTATAAAATACTTCTCCCTTATGCATATGAAGAGTCTTCTCAGTCTGAAGAGCTACTTTGTTTTCATTATTCGTTTCCCAAGCTATTAGGTTTACTAAGCGAACACAGTTTTGACAAATGTGTGACCGCGGTGCCTCAAAGCTAATATTGTAGTTTAAAATAAAATGGCGGTAATAAAAGTCGTATGTGACCTTCGGTTGACATGTTTCGCCACTGGCAAGGCGTTCATAAGTTTCTATCTCATACTTTTGTGGGTACATCATATGCATTTTCAATACATTTATATCCGAAGGTAAGTAGTATTTACCATAATTTTTCTCTCGGCTGTAGTGCGATCATCTTCTCGCAAAACTTTTTATGTGGTTATCTATTTGCATTTTTATATGACAGGGTATTTTATTGGGTCTATTTTCGTGTTTTCCTCTCATATCAGTTGACGGTGTTATGCCTGTTGATAAACTTGATACGGTCCACCCGATGTTTGGTAATTCCATGGATGGCCATAACGGCTTTTGTGCAAACCTGATACTCTTCAGAGCCAACACGTATCTGCAAAAAAAAATCGAATTACCTCTCTAGCAAGGTAGGTATAAACTGAATATGGAGACAGGTGTCGGAGGACGTGTTTCTAAATAATTTTATTATTTACTGTGCGAAAACATAAAAACACACAAGTGTTTAATTAAAACCTTAAGAAAATAATTTTGAAAAAATATTTTACAGTTTGCAGTAGTTTTACTTACCTTATAAGAATGCGAAATAGATTTCTGTGTTCCTTCGCCGCTCCTTTGACGTTCACGAGCTATCGGTTTTGACGAAATATTCCCAGCTGATATAGGTCTTGCTTTGACGTATCTGCTAGTTTATTGAAAGATTCTAAGACAGACTCCCTTACTTGTTGGTTTACATTTACGAAACATCGTCTTGAACAAACACAATCTCTTCCGACCACCCTTTTCGGTACGACCTTTTTAACTGTATTTACATACTCGTTTCCACTAGCCCTTGAAACTTTGCGAACATTTCTGGCCCACTCAGTTTCAAGCCTTGGACGTTTTTTCCCTTTTTTAACATTGTCTACCATTTGTGAACGTTTGCGGACACGTAATTTAGTTTTACGTTTTCCTCTACTTGTTCTAGGTTCTCCGATTTCGGATGGGACGTATTCACTTCCCGAAATTTGAAAAGGTTCCGACTCTGAATCTCGTTCCGACATGGCTTATAATAAACGTTAGACAGGCACTCTCTCAAGTAAATAAAACGAAACTGTTGCGATTCGTTTGCGGCGTTAAGTCCCCACTCAAGGAAAGTCCGCGCCACCAATAATTTGGTGCAATAATCAGGCAAGTCCTGGACTTGCCGGTTTTTTGAGCCAAATTGAATGAACGGGCAAGTCCATTCTTATCATTCTTTCACTAATATGCCACGGACTTGCCTGATTCTTGCACCAAAAGACGCGGAACGTCGATTTTTATTGGTTGCAATGTTTAACTCATTTTATGCGAGAAATGGACTTGCCTGGTTCTTGCACCAAGGTCTTCAAATAATTATTATTCCCATTAAATTACCCGTCGGGATAAACACTTTTGGAGCTATTTCGAAAAATATAGCTAGTTTCCTCGGATTGCCTGATCCATCTATCTTCAGAAGATCATCTACCTCGCTTTTAGCCGATTCATGAGCAGATATTTTGACACTCAAACGTCACGGCGCGGTTGAAGGTCTGGCACTGTGGCCGGAGGATATGTGGAGAACTCCTTGGAAAACAAGCAAAAAACATCGTTAAAGATATTAGGAGAAAGAGAGGTTGCCAATTTCCATCGGGGATAAGTTTGGAGAACTGTAAAAATTGCGTGGTTAACATACTTAAATCATAAATTTTATTGTTAAATTTGAATTTTTTGTAATGTTTTGAATTTTTCAATTTAATTCAATAATTTGCATTTTATTAAATGATTATACCAATTTCCTCAAAAATAGTGTATTATTTTATATGGAGGAAAAGTGATACTTTCATGGCGCGCTCGTGTTTAACAGCCGAACGGAGTGAGGCTGTTAATAGAGAGCAAGTCATGAAAAGTAACTTTTGCTCCAAATAAAATATGCTGTTTTTTCTTCAAATGTCGACAAATTAATGCAAGAACATCTCTTTTTAATAGTAATAATAATAATTATTATTAAAGATAAGTGGGTTCGCAAGCCGGCTTAGACCGGCGTCGGTGAATAGGCACAGGTTGTTGCTATAGTAATGTAACATAAAGCTGTCAGTGGACCCTGTCAACAATAATTATTTTTTTAAAATTGCGTCTCCGATTGGTTTTAATTCCGTATTGATAAGCAGTTATTGAGTAAGTTCGATTAAATAATAACCAATTTGTTCCTAAATTAGAGATTTTTAGAAATGCGGTGCACAAAAGAGTGATAAATACAAATTTTAGTTTAATAATAATTCTTGAGTTGTTGACGCTTGTTTTGTTGTGTTTGTATCTATGTTGCTATGACAACACTTTTCACTCCGCCGGCGAAAAAGTGAAAAATAAAGCACCGGCGGAAGAAAAATGAAGCTTCACGGCCGCCTACACAATCGATTAATCACGGATTTACTGACGTTTGAAGAAAAAAGCAATTTTTAACACTAGTGCAAAAAGTATACCACTTTTCGCACTAGTGCGTTAAAGTGGAATTTTTCACACTAAAATGAGTGTGAAAACTCTTACTTTTCACACACTCATAGAAAATAGTTATTTACTAAATTACCAGATGGGAACGGTTTCTCTTTGATATGGAGTGGTATTAGAATATATGAGGCAAAGCGAAACATGCTAAAAATAATTTTTTGGAATATTCGGATTTAATTTGCTATACAGGATCTCATTTTTTGAATGGCACACCCGTATTTGTCATTTTGTTTCATTCGCAATAAACAAGTTTTCATTTTTGCTAATTATTATGTTCTATCTCTAATAGTTATCGAGACGTTGATTCTTTTAAATCGCAATGTTATATTCTGTATCATGACATTTCATGGATCGCGAGAGCTATGAAAAGCAACGGCCAAGATAAACAAATAAAATCAGTGTGCTTGTGAACCACCCAGCAGGTGCGAAATTTTATTCTCACAAACCAGAGCCATATCTTTGTTTCATGTAAATTCGATGACACAAATGGCAGAACAGACCATACATTAGACCCCGACCCGTTCAAGGATCGATTCTTGTCAGAGGAAGATAGGCGAGTTCGGCGCCGACGCGACGACGTGAACGAGAATAAGATAAAAGAGAGTTATCTCTTGCTTGGTTTGAAATGTGGATGGACCGCACCAGAATAGCGGGTCGCAGTATATCTCCCTCTTTACGGTCAGTAACCGTTTTATAACGTTACAAGTCACACATTTCATAACGTTCGCCCCGACGTATATCACATTTTATAAAAATTTGGTTCCAGCGCGCCTCAAGAATATATATGTACGCATATGTCAATAAACCAATCATCAGAAAAGATATGAAGAACAGAATTCGAGAAATTTTTCGAACAGTGGTATCTCTTGTATGGTCGGAAGTGAGATACAACATATAGAAAATTACCAATATGTGTGTTCAACAAGAAGGCCGTCTATTTGAACAATTATTAAGACGTAATATTGAAAAGGGACCTAAAATATAGGGAGTATGCCATTTAAAATAAATTCGATTTCTTAGTTTGAAAATTTTCGAATTTGAACGCTTATAATAAAGCCATCTGGAACAAATTACGAATATCGTGCAGACTAATCAATAATAGAGTACTAGTCCTTTCTCCTGCCAAATATGAGATCCGAACATCTCAAAAATCAGAAACAAAAAACGTTCGTAGAACTAAAAATTAAATTCAAATATAGAGTGTTTGATTTAATTTTTTTTTGCTGCACTAGTTTTGCGACGCACCCTGTATAATTTCGAATAATTTTAAAATATGCGCTTTTTGCTACCTCACTTTATAGCGGATACGATTTAGAGACAAATAGCCTCAGTTGAGCAAAAACTTACTTTACTCTATAGTTGGGACGCCCTCTGCCGTCCTAACATGAAAGGTCGGTCCTATCTGCAAAATTTAGGTTTTGAAAAAATCAGGTTTTTGTTTCTTTTCATTGTAAAAAACATGGTATGTTAACAAACTCTTCATATTTTATTTTGTATATTATGTCGGAAAATAGAATCTAATTGCAAGCCATAATGATGATGTACAGGGTCTTTCCGTATATTTAGACAGCGCCTACTGGGCTTATTATAAAAGACAGAAGAAAACTTTCAATACAAAAGTTGTAGGATTTATCCTAAATCGCCAAAAAATGTTAGGTAAAAAAACAAATGAATATCGCAAAGTAAGTAAAAAATACTAACTTGGTAATTTTTTAATGGAACACCCTGTATATTATTCCATATTTGGATTGTGCGAAAAAGTCCAGACATATTTCATGAATAATGTCCTATACCTATCTCTAACGGTTTTTGAAATATTGACAGTTGAAAATCGACCATTTCCCAAGTTTGACAGCTTGTAAAATCTAAACGGCTAAAGATGGAACAAAACGGTATGCACTTTCCTATATTGGTTTTTCATAACCTATCATATGACACTAACTTTTTATTTAACCAGAGGTTAAATTTATCCGGGATTTTTTAACCCCTGGTTAAATCTAAAGTTAGTGTCATACGATCGCTTATGAAAAACCAATATAGGAAAGTGCAAACCGTTTTGTTCTATCTTTAGCCGTTTAGATTTTATAAGCTGTCAAACTTGGTAAATGGTCGATTTTCAACTGTCAATATTTCAAAAACCGTTAGAGATAGGTATAGGATATTATTTATGAAATATGTCTAGACTTTTTCGAGCAATCCAAATACGTAAAAATATACAGGGTGTTCCATTAAAAAATTACCAAGTTAGTATTTTTTACTTACTTTGCGTTATTCATTTGTTTTTTTACCTAACATTTTTTGGCGATTTAGGATAAATCCTACAACTTTTGTATTTAAAGCTTTCTTCAGTTCTTCTATCTTTTATAATAAGCCCAGTAGGCGCTGTCTAAATATAAGGAAAGACCCTGTACCTCTTGCCGATTAGCGGATTTTTGCAAATATTGACACTTAGGACAATATAGCTTAATATATGCAATTAGGTTTTTTCAATATTACTTACTTAATTTGTCCTACATGAAACTAATATTCTAATATTGAACACTTTAATTATGTTTTTTAAAAACTAAATACGTAATTATAAATAAATATAATATTTCGGTTTATTATCAGAATGTGCGTGGCTTGAGGAGCAAAACAAACGACCTCTTAAATTCTGTATTGGCAACTGATTTTGATATTCTCGCATTTACTGAGACTTGGTTGAACGCGGACGTTTTGAATACCGAACTTTTTGATTCTCGATATTCCGTATACCGGATGGATAGAAACTTTGCTCAGATGGGTGTTAGTCGGGGAGGAGGAGTATTGTTGGCTGTCAAAAATAAATTTAGCGTATCGGTTCAGAAAATAAATAATATTCCGAATTGTATTGATTTATTGGGAGTTAAAATATCAATAAATACAAATATTTTTTACTTGTTTCTAACATATATACCTCCGAATACCGCGCTTGCGGATTATAATAGTTTGTTTGATGAGATCTGTGAATGTGATTGTCTTTATAGTTCTAGATTTTTATTCATAGGCGATTTTAATTTGGCAGATTTCGTAAATTCTTCACTTGGTGACTGCAATGTCAATGATCGAACTCTCTCTACTATAAACTTTTCGCAATTTTTTTACATTACTCAAATTAACTCGATATTTAATGTAAATAACCGGTTACTAGATTTAATTTTTGTTAGTAATGATTTTTCGAAGAGTAAGGTTGAAAGAGCCATAGATGTGTTGTTGCCCGAAGATCCTCATCATCCAGCTTTAGAAACATTATTAACTTTGAATCATGCGAAGAATCTGGCGAAACATGCAACAGATAATATATTTTTTCTACGAGCGTGCGCAAAGTACCTACTTTGCGCACGCTACTCAGTGCGCAAAGTAGTACTTTCCCGCACGCTATGCGGGAAAGTGTGCGGGAAAGTAAAATTCTCTAAAATCACCAGAGACAAGAAAATGTTCATATATTTTTAGAAACTTTATACTTTTGGACTTTTTATGCAATATAAGAAACCGTTTTAAGTCATAATTATACTCTTTTCCTTAAAAGTTTCTGTAATTCGCGATATTGTAACTTACACCAAAAACCATATATTTTGAAATCCTCGGTATAGTAGTAAAAAATTATGTCAAGCAACAATACTTATAATTGTCAGATTGACAGATTTTAAACAAATCTAGGTGTAAAACGAAGTATCCCAAAAAACATAATCCTCAGCTTCGCTAGAAAGCCTTAAGAAAATGGATAGTTCTAATGACCCCAAGATTTACCAGAATGTATCCTGGCACGTGGAAGAAAAATGTGATTGATCGAATTATTTATGCAACATAAGAAAACCGGTTTAACTCTTAATCATTCCCTTTTCTCTCAAAGCTTCCGTAATTCGCGATATTACAACTTAAACCAAAAACCATATTTTTAAGTCATGTCAGGTCAACAATAATAGTCATGTAAAGCAGCAGTAGGTATAACTGACAGATACTTTTTCTTTTATTTAAATACGGGTCATTATTATTCTGTGCTTGTTTGGACCGCGCCCGTAGAAAAAATATTGTTCCTAACACTTGCGCAAAGTGACTTCTCCGCACTCGACTGATTGACCGAACTCCGCTTGGCGTCGTTCGGTCAACATCAGTCGCGTGCGGAAAAGTATCACTTTGCGCACTTGTTAGGAAAATAACTATTTTATTACGCATGCATCATAATCAACGATTATCGCACGCTGCAGCGTGCTTAAAATGATGTTTATGATGCGCCTACTTTTTTAAAGGTTGCTATAGAAACATTTGATAATGTCAAATGTGTCAGATTAATATATTCGTCAATATATCCCTTAAGTTTAATATTTAAAACATTTTTGAGATTATGGTGCATTCGTAATAAAAAATAGCGTATGATATACGTGTATAAGAGGCCTTTAAAGCCCTTGCGACGTACAAAACACTCCGCTGCGCGTCGTGTTTTGAAATATGTCGCGCGTGCTTTAAAGGCCCTCTTATACACTTATATCATAATATACTATTATAACTTTAGAAAAGCTGATTTTCGATGCTTATATGACCATAATATGTGTAATATTGATTGAAATTTTTTGTGTGAGTTAAATGATATAAATGTGGCTTGCAATGTATTTTATGAGAAAGTTTATTCTGCTCTAAATAAATTTGTTCCTAAAACCTTAAAACGCAAAAGAACTTATCCTCCTTGGTTTGATTCTAAAATCATTAATAAGATAAAAAAAAAAATTGGGGCTTGGAAAAGATTTAAAGGATCTAATGACGATAATGATTATCTAAGATTTCAGCAAATTAGAAGAGAAGTCAAATTTGATGTGGATACAGCATATAAAAAATATTGTGAGCCTATAGAGAATCGCATTACTAGTAATCCGTCTAATTTTTGGCAACTGATTAATTTGAAAAGAAAACATATAGACCTACCTGAGATTGTGACATGGAATGACCAAGTGTTTAGGAATCGAACAGATATTGTAAACGCATATGCACATTTTTTTCAAACTGCCTATATCCAGCCTAATCCAATTTTAATTCCGCAAAATATAAGTAATCAAGTATATAACTCAATTGCGATTACGAATGCGACTGAAAATGAGGTATTGGAATGTTTGAAGAAAATGAAACCTAAAGGCATAGTTGGTCCGGATAAAATTCCAGCGTTTTTTCTTCGTGATTGTGCATGTATATTAGCAAAACCACTTTCTATTCTTTTCAGTAAATGCCTGCAAAACTCAACATTTCCCGATATATGGAAGATTTTTAAAGTCATTCCGGTATTTAAAAAGGGCGACAAACGCAACATAGAAAACTATCGACTAGTCTATCTAATTAATAATTTTTCTAAATGTTTTGACATGTTTATTCATAAATGCCTATTTTTTCAATTAAAACATCAGTTTACTGATTTGCAGCACGGATTTATAAAAGGGAAATCTGCGGTTACTAATCTTTTTTGTTTTACACAGTTTGTAGCGGATTCTTTAGACCGAGGATACCAGGTAGACACGGTGTATACAGATTTTTCGAAAGCGTTCGATCGCTTAGATCATAATATATTACTTACAAAGTTTCATTCTTTTGGATTAACAGACAAACTAATTTTATTTCTAAGATCATATCTCTGCAACAGACAGCAACTGGTCGAATTTGGTGGTCAGTCATCTACGCCTTTTACTTAAAACCTCAGGGGTACCGCAGGGGTCTATTCTTGGTCCTTTACTATTTAATATTTTTATTAATAGCATTGTGACTAATGGTAGAATGCTTTTGTATGCGGATGATGCAAAGATCTTTACGTGTATAGAGGGCGTGGATGACTGTCATAGACTTCAAGTAGCAGTTGATCAAATGGCTGTATGGTGTAACACCAATAGACTATCTTTGAATATTAACCAATGTTATGTCATGACATTTTCAGTAAAAAGAAATCAATTGTTATTTGAATATAAGATAGATGGAGTAACATTACCTCGAGTACAGACTTTTAGAGATCTTGGTGTGACCTTCGACAGCAGACTTTCTTTTGTTCCTCATATAAATAACCTTGTAGCAGAGTGTTCTAGATCACTTGGTTTTATTATCAGAAATTCGAAATTATTTGTTAAGAATTCCTCGCTTAAATTACTCTACTACGCATTTATCAGATCTAAAATTGAATATGCTTCTATAATATGGTCTCCAGTATACCAAGTTCATATCGATAATTTGGAAAGACTTCAGCGTCAATTTTTAAAATATTTAAGTTTTAGATCTGATGGTCATTATCCCGATATAGGTTATCCTCATGAAATTTTGTTGCAAAGACATACATTTTCTTCCCTGCAGCATAGACGTAGGGTTGCCGATTTAAGGTTTCTGTATAAAGTATTGCATAATATTGTTGATTGTAGCAGTATATTGGAGCAGATATCTATTCTTACACCTAGGGCGGCATCTCGTCACTCACAAGTGTTTTATAATTCTACACCGCGGACAAACCTTTTTCAAAATTCTCCATTATTCCGAATATGTAGTTGTTATAATGAACATCAAAATAGTTTCGACATATTTGGCAGCAAACTGTCTCATATAAATATTTTATAATGTGTAATAATAATGTTATTTTTTTTTGTACCTATATAGATTCAAATATTATAGCTTATAGTAAAATTTAATTTCTATATTCAAACTTGTATATTCTTAATACTTTGTTATATTTTGTATTTTGTATTTTGTATGCGCTTGTTAACCCATTTGTTAATTGGTTTTGTACTGTGATTTGGGTTTAAATAAATAAATAAATAAATAAATAAATAATTTACATAATAATATATATAACGATAAGAACATATTGAAAGATAGAAATATTAATCATTTTCTTCATCCAAACCATCTTGGTTAACCGGCAAATCTTTCCAAAATTTACATACGGTTTTGAGGAATATGCGCCTATAATTAGGATATAAGATAATTTTTTCGATCTAAAGATACACTGCGACATGTAATACGAGTCTGCGGCTTTGTTAGCGTGCCCTCGACGTACCTCAATATAAGAATATCTTAGATCAATAAAATCATTTTCAAATTCTGTTTTGTAAGAAAAAAAAATAATTTCCTCTTTTAAAATGAAGACAAAACATATATTTTAAATAAACGCGAGAAGCAAGCTTTTGTAACTTGTATTTGGAGGTGTAGTCAGTAAAGTTAAAAATATGTGCAAGTTGCATTTTTATTAAATTAATTTTGACGAATTGGCTTGTTGTATCACTTCACAAAAATCGTCAAAATCGTATACCTTTTTCTTTCTCTTGAGGGCAAGCTCAACTTGATGATGAAAAGAATCGGCTGCCATAAAAGTATGGCCTGGCTCGAAAAACTTGATTATTATGTTACAGCAAGTCCTGAACTGTTAATCAAATACATAAAGAAACTAAAAAGAAAGCAATTTTTATGTTGGCTCGAACAATTGTCAAGCCAAATTGTTATATGTTTAATGTTCCTATTTGCCTGAAAAAATGCATATAACGTAGAAATAATGTCTTCTTTGGAGTCACAATCATTATTTATAGGCAGGAACGTCAAACTGAAAAGAGCAGTTTGACCACGGGGAGTGACGCCTCCGCCACTTCGAGTTGCCACGGGATTTGGCCCATCAAATCCCATCGTCCTCCCAGAGGCTGGAGAACACCGAAGTACAAAGTCTGGAGCTGATAAAATGACAGTTTTTGACAAGAGGGGCTGCATTGTATTAGCAGGCAGGAACGTCAAACAGGTGAGAGCAGTTTGACCACGGAGAGTGACGCCCCCGCCATTCCGAGTTGCCACGGGATGTGGCCCATCAAATCCCATCGTCCTCCCCCAGGCTGGAGAACACCGAAGTACAAAGTCTGGAGCTGATCAATGACAGTTTGTGACAAGAGGGGCTGCATTGTATTAGCAGGCAGGAACGACAAACAGGTGAGAGCAGTTTAATCACGGGGAGTGACGCCCCCCCATTCCGAGGTGCCACGAGATGTGGCCCATCAAATCCCATCGTCCTTCTCCAGGCTCGAGTACACCAAAGTACAAAGTCTGGAGCTGATCACTGGGGAGTGATCCAATAAACCCCATTTTTACTCCTGTCAGACTAGGTACCACCAAAGGAACGAGGCTGAGGCCGATGCTTCCAGTGGAAGCGGCCCTAGGTGGTAGATGCATACGCCTACTCGCATCGTCCGGTGAAAGACCACCTAACCAGAACTGGTAAGGGCTAAGTGGTTTTCCCAAATCACGTTCCGCTTCCGCGCTGGTGGTACCGGGTTCCACAGTAGGAATATATGGACATGATGGTGCTTCCAGGATCAAAATATTCCGGAGGAAAACTCCCCGGTCATTTGGATCTCCGGGCTCTGGGTGGCCCTGGGAGCCCCGCATTTCATAGACAGCAAAGATACCGAACCAATTTAGTATAGATTTCTGCAACATAAGAGGCCTAAAAACAAACATAAATTCGGTACACCAACATCTACAAGCAAATAGACCACACATACTAGCCCTTACAGAAACACAAGTGTGTTCTACAACAACAACAGTAAACTACCCCTATCCTGGTTACGACTTACATACCCGATTTAGACATAAGTTCGGTATATGCCTTTTTGTCCGAAGCGACCTTTCATGTCACCGCGAGGAAACACTCGAACGGATCAACCTTGACGTCATGTGGCTCAAGTTCACCGCCAAGAGATTAACAAAGTTTATATGTTGTCTCTATCGCCCTCCGAGCGATAGAGCCTACCAAAGCTTTTTTTCAATACTCGCTACCACTTTTTACTTAATACAGGACGATCACCCCAGTTTAGAAATAATCGTTCTGGGAGACTTCAATGCCCACAACACCAACTGGCTCAAACATCTTAACAAGATCGACAACGAAGGTAGAGAAGCTGGAGCATTTGCCATCAGCTGCGGGCTTACTCAACTTGTAGACGAACTAACTCGAATCTCAGAGAGGGGCGAATTCGCCGCCCTCCTGGATCTTTTTCTAACTACCAATCCTGACCAGTACACAATTACAGTTGGTCCGTCATTAGGTACTTCCGACCACAAACTTATTACAATGGTTTGTGAATTGCCACTCATAGAGAAGGATCCACCATTGCCTCGCAAAATCTGGCATTACAATTCTGCAAACTGGGAAGATCTAAGGGAGTTCTACTTAGGTCCTCCTTGGCTCGACGTCTGCTAATCTCTTCGAGAATGGAAGCATACATCCCAAATTCCATCAAGTTACCATCAAGAGGAAAGCCTTGGTTCGACAGAAGATGCGAAAGAACTTTGGGTAGGAAACAGCAAGCCTACAAGTACTGGCAGCAAAATCAGACCGGTCGAAGCAAGCGAGAAATGAAGGCAAACGTGTGATCGACGAAACTAAGGAGAAACACAATCAAAGGATCAGGAATAAACTTTTACGATGCCCCAGTGGTTTCAGGAATTTCCGGTCGGTAGCAAAGGCAGTAAGTAACAACTTTACAAAAACGTCTCTCCCACCTTTGACGGACGAACGTGGCATCACGGCGACTACAGCCAAAGAAAAAGCAAACATGCTCGCCAAAATGTTTTCATCGCACTCTACCCTAGACGTCCCCCAAGGAAAGACTCTCCCCACCATATCGAACATCAACACTACCAGGCAGAAGTCAATTTTTATCACCGTGATATTCGCAAAATCCTTAAGGAACTAGATCAGTGTTCAATTAAAAGCTGTAAGCTCGCATTCGTTGGCAAAGTGTATTTTGTAGGTTAATTAATTGTATAGAAATGAAACTTACAGGTCCTTTATAATTACGAATACATATATTTTTTTGAAACAAAAAAACAAGAAACAATCTAACGTTAAACATATTGTAATCTACTAAAAAGCATAAGCTACTAAACAAATATCACCCTGTC
>MU185945.1:0-15551 GCA_016904865.1 Pissodes strobi
AAAGTTTTCTTCTATCTTTTATAATAAGCCCAGTAGGCGCTGTCTAAATATAAGGAAAGACCCAGTACATCGATTCTATTAGTTAATATTAAAAAAAAATTAGCAACAATAATAATTATACTAATGACAATAAACGCCTTTTTTCATTGGAAATAAAATGTATAATCCTTCATGTTTTATTTAGTTAAAGCAAAGCGCAGCCTAGCAAAAAAATTACTACTCTCTTGACTGATGAAAAAAGGAAAACACTCGGGAAAACATGACATAAAAAAACAAAATGTTTAAAAAAGACTGAAAAATACTTAGAATAACAATTTAGACATAGTGGAGATTAAGTAAATACTTTTAGTTGCTCACTTTGAATTGAGAAAATTTTCTATACATTTCTTGACTTGGAGTAAGTAGCTAATCTTAAATTCTTTGGTAAATTCAATATGTTTTTTGTATTATATTTATCATACGCATTTACCCGGCCTCAGTCTTAAGATGTCTTCTTCAAAAATAGATACCGGTTCTCCAAATTAGAAACGCATCCTTAATTTATCATCCGAAATGCTGGCATAAGCCTGCACATCACAGCTCACTGGCTGAGTGCTACTGAGATGGGTCCGACATACGCGTGTGTAAGGTTTATTATAACAAGCCACTCAACTATTTAAAGATTGAGACTTATTTGAAATATTCCAAAAGTATATTTTGAATATTACTTTGGACATATAGAATCATATAAAATAAATGAATTTCTAGAAGACACTTTTTAGCTGTAAGTAACGTATTGGTTATTTTTTTTGCATATTGCATTTAGTAATTATCTTGTATTTGTATGTAATTGCAATGTGATGTGAGTAAGTTTGGCTTAAAATTGTTTTTTTCTATTTACTGACGCCACATCATTTAAATGTTTGTGATTTTGTAATTTAATTTCTTTAACTAATGTCTGTATTTCCATAATATAGAGATTATATTCTAGACCTGTACTTTTTTACGGAAAAAAAGAAATATATTTCTATTATTTGGTTAGCTATTCGATAATATCGAGTTACCAATTCTTATTTCGAGATATAAAAGTAGATATTTGTTTCTCAAGATTTTATTATGAATCGTTTTTTTAGCAATATAAAGAAGTCTCATTAATATTGTTCATCTATTTTGAAATATATAATTATTATTCTTTTATATATCTAAATTATTAAGTATTTTGACACTTAAAACACAAACACACATGTAATTATATGTATACTTAGATATACAGATGGTCCAAAGTTTTGAATTAGGTTAATTTTAAGGATATTGTAAAAAATGATGAAATTCGACATATGCGCAAAATTACCAGGATAAATGCCCAGAATCTATAAAAATTTTGGATTTGGCAGGATGGCTCACACAATTGAGATGCACCAGTGGTCTTTTTTTAAATGGAACACTCATCTTAAAAATACAAATTCTGGATCATAGTTTTATTTATATTTAAATCAATCACTGGGTTAGTGCAAGAAACTTCATCTTCAAACATTTGAATAACTGTGAATTTAAACGGATTTGCTTAGAGCCCTTTTCACCTTAGTTTTTAATTATCTACCGTCTGATATAAACTTCTAGTATAGCAGAAAATTTAAATTATCCGGGTTTTAGCTTCTTCCGGTTAAACCGAAAATTGGTACCCATACGAAAGGTAATTAGAAACTCAGATAAAAAAAAATGCAATCTGTTTTGCTCTACTTTGAGCCGTTTGAAATTTACAGGTAATTTAATGAGTTAAAATGATGCTTTACACATGCCTATATCTCGAAAACAAATATATTTAGACGTATGGCGTTTTACATTAAATATGTATAGGATATTATCCAGAACTCAAAAATGTTGCAATATATAGGATGTTCGATTTAATTAAATTTAACTTTGAACCCCCCCGATTTTGTGAAGCATCCTGTATCACTCACAATATTTTTAGATTGCTCACTAATTTTAAAATATCTACAAAACTGTCCAAATACAAACTTTGGGCCGCTCAGTATTAAATAATCTCCTTGACAAACAGCTCTCAGTCAATCCATAGAAAACAATAGTGGTTCCCTTTACACGAAGGAGTTCTGAGAGGGCTATCACTGCTAGTTCTCAACAGAGAACGAATATCCTTTTCCAGAGATGTGAAATACTTAGGAATCATATTTGATCAAAAGTTGACATGGAATTCACAGATTCAAAAGGGTACACAGAAAGCTACGATAGCATTAGTGTGGAAAAAATTGGATCTAAGCCCTGAGATGACCCTATGATTATACACGAGGGTGGTAAGACCATGATAACATATGGAACATTGACTTGGTGTACAAAAACCAGACAAGTAAGGGCAAGGATGCTATTGAGTGGCGTCAAAGACTAGCGTACCTACGGCCGCTTTAGAGGTATTATTAGACTAACCACCAATACACATTTACATAGAAGAAGAAGCTAGGTGGGTAGCCCATAGACTTTTGCAAGGACAAGCACCATAAATCATAGCGCCGACAACGGAAAATTGGAAATTAAGGCAAACTACGTGTTGGGCGTGCCCACAGATTGCATTACCCCGACATATAGATTTGAAAACAATTTCGAGATGGTAATACCAAAACGGAATAAGTCAAGTCGTCAACAAACATAGTAGTGTTTCAGGCGGCAGTAACGAACATAGAACACTGCGCGGAGGAAATCGAGAACAGGAAAACCACCACTAAACGGTGGTTTCTACTCCGATAGCCAGGTGGCACTAAACGCATTCAAGACTAGAAGTACAATATCCAGACTTGTAGAGAGTTGCTGCAAAACATTGAACGAGTTAGCTGGTCAAAACAAAACCTGAGTCAGGCAATGAAAGATCCGATAAAATACCCAAAACAGACTCGTCTTTTCAAATAAATGGCCTAAAGTAATCCAGTAGCTACATGCTACACTAAGTGGTCGTTTTCAAGGCTATGGCAGAGATAAAAATCTTAATGAGGTGCTATAAAAACACGGAGAGCCACATTAGATCTTACAGAGCCACAAGATCTTGCAGGTCGCAAGGGTAGACAGGCCATTCTGGAAATCACCCAAAAACATATAATCTACTTTTAATTAAGTTGTATTAAGTTTTCACACATTTGCCAGATATTTAGATTAATTTTTCATATAATTTGGTCAATTATATATTTAAACACATACATCCTTCGTAAATATCAAAGGGTTTATCGCTATATTTATTTATTTATGAATTTGAAGTTTTTGGAATAAAAGACTGTCTTGAGTAACAATAGAAATAAATGTGTAAATTATCTTCTTCTTCTGATGCCGTCTTCTCATTGAAGGTTGGCGACCACATTTCTGAATGCGTCTCTGTCTCGTGCCACATGGAACAGTTCGTCAACATTCATTCCTGTCCATTCTCTTATATTTTTTTCTTCCTATTCCCTTCTTCCCCTCATCCCTCTATTCTTCCCTGCATTATGTTTTGCAGCAGTATGTATTTGTCGTCGCGCAGAATATGACCTATGTATGCTGTTTTACGGAACTTGATAATCTTTATTAGCTTCTTTTCATGTCTGATGCGTCTCAGTACTTCTTCGTTCGTTATTCTATGTGTCCTGGGTATCCTTAGCATGCGCCTATAAATCCACATCTCGATTGATTCCAGCTTTTTGACAGTTTGGGCTTTTGGTCCAGGTTTCTACCCCGTAAAATAATACTGACCACACATAACACTCCATAAACCTTAGTTTAATTCGCAGGCATAGACTTCTATTTGTAAACATTGAAGAGTAAGCCAAAATGTCTTTCGAGCCATTTCTATCCTGATCATGATTTCTTCATCTGGATCCAGTAAGTCATTAACGATTGTTCCAAGATATTTTTATTTTTGAACCCGTTCTACTTGTTTTCCATTAAGTGTGATAACAGGGTGAATATTCAGGTTTTACTTATTACCATGAATTTCTTTTTTTATATATTAATGGTAAGTTCTACTTCTTCGCATGCTCGGTTAACTCTCCCTAGTAGGGTTTGTAGCTCTTCTGCACTCTCTGCCATTATTGCAGTATCGTCTGCGGATCTAAGATTATTGATAAGTGTCCCTCCAATATTCACCCCTTCTTCTCTTTCCTCCAGCGCCCTCCGAAACACGAACTGAGAGTAGAAATTAAACAGTTGCGGGGACAGGACGCAGCCTTGTTGGACGCCTTTTTGGATTTTGATTTCGTCTGCTTCCATATCTTCAACCCGCACTACTGCTGTTGTCGCTTTGATCCAGGTTGATACTTTTTAGGTTCTCGATAAGTCTGTCATGTTGGACTTTATCAAAAGCCTTCTGGAAGTCGATGAAACAGACGAATACACTTTTATTGCACTCATTGCACTTCTGTAGCATTACTTTAAGAGCGAACAGAGCTTCTCTAGTTCCAAATCCCTCTCTGAAACCAAACTGCATCCCATCCAATTGTTCTTCACATTTGCGGTATATTCTCTGTTGGATAATTTTTAGGAGGATTTTTAAAGTGTGGCCCATCAGGCTGATCAATGATCATTCTATGTTCGTCGCATGACTTTGGGTTGTTTTTTTTAGGTAGCAAAATAAACACTGATTTAAGCCACTCTCTTGGAATATCCCCTGTTTCATATATTCTATTTAGAAACTCTGTAAGGCTGGTCAAGTTTCTGTCGTCCAATGCTTTCCACATCTCTATCGGAATGTTGTCAGGTCCCACAGTTTTGTTGTTTTTTGCTGTCTTAATCGCATATTCTACTTTCGATTTAAGAATATCTATATTATCCGCCTGTCCATCTTCCTCTCTTGAATCTTCTCGTTCCGCAATTTTCTTACATCCATTCTTCTTTGGCCAATTTTCTTCCGTCTATTCTTCTTTGGCCCTCCTTATGTCATGTTCTATTTGTCTTTTTAATTGTTTGTATCTCTCTTTCTGTGTAAATTATTATTTCATAAATTTATCTTTAAGCTTCAGACAGCAGATGTTCATATATCGTTTTCAATTTTTAGGTACTTATAAAGGAGGGAACCAACCGAGAGCCAAACAAGTTTTGGATCAATCCAATTCTATTTATTTTTTAACAGATTGGTGTAATGAAGTATATGCATATAACGAGCTATAATGCGAGATATAATGCTCTCTAAGCTTCCTACAGAGTACAGACCTCACCCAGCATGCATCCCGTACATACCTTAGGAATGTGCTACGTTACATGTGACATTACAAGCTCAGCTTGTTAGGTATATGTATGCGTGCCATATAGTATATTAAGTATCAAGAAAAGTAAGGATAGTTTATGGATCGACGACATTCGACAATGTTTGGCGACGGCACGCAATTTATTTTCCGCTCAGCTAAACAGTAAGTAAATTATTACCGTAACGTTATACCTAGCAGCTTGTAAACGTAGCCTACCGTTCTAAAATAGGTACGATAAATCACTCAAAATAGCATGGTTATACCAAAAGCCAAATTATTTGCCAGTTCATGTCATATCCCAAAATTGGCAGAATAATACAACTTTATTGTCAAGCAGCAAACGTTCATCCATTATCCTCAACTTTAAAGTAGGTGTTCATAAAAGAGAGAACTAACCGAGAACCAAAAAAAAGCCTGGCTCAATCCAGTCCACATAACTTTAAGAACAGGCAGACGAGGTTTGAGGCTGTTGCTCCGGGGTGTTGAAATTATAAGTGGCAGTAGGTGGATGGAGCTAGGTATTAGCCAAACGGAAGAATAATACAGTGTAGAATAATATGACGTAAAGGACCGTCTGTCTTGCCGCTTTCTAAAGCTAAAAGTGGTCATAATCACTAATCAATAATCAAATTTGCATCTATTATTTTGCAAGTTTTGTTGTTGTTGCATTTATAATTTTTACCATTTAAAATACATTTTTATGTAAATAATTGATGGGTTATATGCTATTATAAAGACATTCTGCCTAATTATTTATTGCAAGATACGAGATTTGGGTTAGTAAAATTATATTATTATTCAAAGTTAAAAAGACCCGCTCCTGAGAGTAATCATTGATTGAAACTAATAGGAGTCTCAAAAATCTTTAATTTTATTCTAAATATTCACTCTCAAGTTAAATTCGGTATGATAATATGCGTGCGTTTAAAAACTAAGCAATAATTTTCACAGTTGTTAATTATTTCACTATGGCAATATTTTTTTCCATATCAATAACTAATGACTATAAACGTTTATTTAAACATGTCTATGCTTGGATTGGATAATAACTAATATTAACATACAAAAATGAAATACATATTGTGCATATTTTTCCATACCTGAAGCCTGATAGGTTATGTTTGGTGTATATTTGTTACATTAAAACAACAACATAATTTCTAACAAGAAAAACTTAAAGCATGCTTACCTCAATTTCCACAGATTGTTGGAGATTTTTACATGAAGCGAAAAGCGTTTCTGTTGTAGCGAATTCCACGTACCACAGTTTATTTTTCATCCTGCTGTTAAATCTATCAGGGTTTTTACTTCTTTCATTGTGGAATTTATTACAAATTGCCGCATCCTGAAATAAAATAATCGGTTTATGCAGGTACAAACTATTTGGCTTTGGTTGCATTTATAAATTCAATTTGTTTCATTAGCAACGCAACTGAAGTCAGAAAGAAAATTACGCTTTAATAAGATGACATGGGCGCACCAGCTTTACTAGTTGCAAGTTATTTTTTCAGCTAATGATCATGTTTTATAAAAGAGTAATATGTCAGTAAAAATAATAATACTTACGACACCGATTGAAAAGTAATTATTTATAACATTGTACGGTATCCTGGTGTCTACCACTTTAACATTGTCCGGGTCAACTTGTGATGTATCAAATAATTCTATTGACCACCTAAAAGAAAATAAAATAAAATATCAACGACGCAGTTTCATATACAGATAACTAAAAGTTAAGATCTGAAAATTATTATTTTATTGTGCTAAACTCCAATTTACATTACAAATCGAGTATTTGTGATTTATTTTTGAAGACTATTATTCTTCCCAATTCTAATATGTAAGTTAATTCTATCGTATCCTGCAATATTAATTAAACATCATTTAGGTGTTTACGTCTGAGAATCATAATTGTGATAATGACAGTAGTTCTACATCTCTCATACCAGGAGCTTTTCATCTTGAAATATGTCGAGATAAGTTATGTTAAGTATATGTAACGGTCGTCACAGTAATTAAGCATTTGATGATAGTACCAGGAGATCGATATATAACAAAAATAACAAAAACCAACTTATGCAACTTATTATTCAGTCAATTTATGAGTACATAACTAAGGCGGAGGTAGGTACTGAAGATAAAGTTTAGTCAAGGGGATATTCCTTTACTAAACCTCCAATTCCGTTAAAGTTTAGCTGTTTAGATAATGTTTACGCGATCATGAAGGCGTAAATACACGTAGCGGAGATGATATTGGGTATTGGGCATGCAACCCTGAAGGCATTTGATCTGGCCGGGTATTATGGAAATCCACTAGTTTCTAAATGAACGCTGTGCACTGCTGCCATTTTAAGCAGTTTTAACCATCATAAATGCGAGTGGAGGAATGTTTTTTCTGTGTAACTTAAATGAAAAATCTATCCTTCCATTATTATATTTTCAAATTATAGTCTTAGCTACAATTACCAAATTTTTTTGTCTTTTCCTGTCTTTAGTTTTTGATTTATGACATACTTCTTAATATGATGTTTGTCTGTACCCCAGTTGGTCTTCAAATCAATAGTTGTGGTGTCACACCCCGTTGTCTGACCTTGGTACCATGTATTCGCTGTCTATTATCCTCACCCAAATCAGTTGTTATTATTTGGAGCAGCGGCAAATATCTGCGGTTTTTATAGTGAACAGTATTTATTTTACATGAAATATGCCTGCAAGAATATGCAGTAAAACGAACTTAATGATGGACAACTCTTAGCAATATTAGAACCGGACGAGTTTTTTGAAGATAATGTATTAGATGAGAGTGAAACAAAATGATTTCGTGACAGGAGTCGAGAAAGATATCATAGCTCAGCACGTAGATCCTGAAAGTATTTCGGTGGATTCAGCCGGAACTGAGGATGTGGTATGTTATGTAAAAGCAAAACATGGCGTGTAGTATAAAATTCCGTTTAATTCAAGAGCAAATGGACGGAACATAATATTCAAAGGGTACAAGCAGGACTAACGCCGTATAGTTCAATTTTTGCTAGTAAAACATTTGTATATTTGTGATGATCACATAAAGGACAGGATTGTTACTAAAACAAACGTAAATCCCAAACATAGTATAAAAGTAAAAATGAACAGTGCCTATTATACAAGAAGAAATCGAAGCTTTTATTGGCCTGTTGTTTATTTTGGGAGTCCGCATAGCTCAAAAATGTTTTGGAGTCAGCATCCTATATTTTATCGATCAATAGTAACAGCTATAATAACCCGAAATAGATTCAAGTAAAATTTGTACTTTCTACGTTTTGGTAGAGACTAGAACAGAAAGCAGAGCAACGGACAAATTAGCTCCAATGCGATATATTTTTATCGATTCGTAAATAGCTGCAAAACGACTACAATCCAGAGAGCACTTGTGTATCGACGAACAGTACATCTACATATTATACTTAACCGTCAGAAGCAGAGCTATCTATTGAAACGTGTGAAATATGAGAAATTTTTGATTTTTTTGTGATCTCCTGCATGTTAATACTTAACCTTGATTTTTTTTTATTTCTCGACCTCGCACGGAAAATTGTTAAAGAACTTTTTTACGGCTGGCACGTACGCTTAAAGTAGATATTTCAAACTTAAAATGGAAAATTTCGAATTTTTAATAGGATTTACGCGATTTTTTAGTATGTTCTTTTATGTGCAAAAGTCTAGATTATTCGGTATTCCAGTAAGTGGTGTCGTGTCAGAACTCGAAATGACAAAAATTAAATTCAACTAGCTCACACTGTATAAAAGACACCATCGTTTCCAAAAGAACTTCTAATACAGTTTTTGGCGTAGATTCTCGGCAAATAATCGGCTTTAAAAAATACCTTTCGAGAAAAAAAACCATATTTTTTTTTAACCGAGCATATCTTTTTAGATTTTCTCTGAAAAGTCCATTTTCCCAACATTTTCGAAACAAAGAAGCGTTTAGAGGGTTTTTCTCTTAAAAATTGAACTGGTATCACAGTTTTTTTCCATCATTTTTTTTTGACCCAACATGACCCCTTATTTCGTAATGTATAAAAATGATACTGGATTCGCCGGTTACTGATACCAAATATCATTTAACGGATCTTGCACATAGCGAATATGCTTTTGGCAATTTCATTAATAACCAATTTGTTTTATTTATATAATTGTATGTTTATATAATAATTGAGGTAGGATAAGCTTCGATACAATTTAGAAAATGTATTTGTTGAATAAATAAATATATAAAGTTTATAAAAATATTAAATCCAACTTTAAAAGTTTCTAAGCTTTTATGGCATTGGTTTTCTTTTTTAATAAATACAATTTCAGATTATTCTTCTATTTTTCATATGCATATTGAGATGATTTTTTTTATACAAATAAGATCTCTAAAATTTTAGCACAACATTCCCTCATAATTTTCATAGAAAGCATTTGAGCAGAACTATTATTGATGAATTAAACATGGCTAATTTGGTAAGTGCATTAAAATTTATATTTTTCTAAAAGACGAGAGCAATATGTTGGAATCTGCCCTTCTTCATGAGATACGAGAATAATGTGTATTAATAGATAGGTAATCAAATAATGTAAGTAATATATACAGAGTGTTAAAAAAGGTCGGAATATTGGAAACCGCACACCCTGGATGGATAAAACCATTTCTGTCATTATACAGGATTATTCAGAAAGAATATTAAGTTTTATTTTAAACGCAAAGTCATGTATATCTTTGAAGATTCAAATGATAGTCCCTTGAAAGACAAATTCAGTTATATACGGTTAGACAGGGATTGATTTGTCAAAATAATATATGCAGACTGGTTTCAATCAATGAATAAGAACACACTGAAAATAAGAAATACCAAAACATTCATCAAAAACTAAATAATGAGATGTTAAAAATATCTGTCAATATTAGCTAGGCAATAACCAAGTCTGTATCTAAATTCTCGTAATTCAAACCTTTAAATCTTCAATTTTAACTGCCTATTTTTGTGCGCCCCGTTTAAACTAGACATTGCTTCGGTTTGGACAGAGGATTTCTAATTATAGAATAATCTGTCCATGTAATACCTCCAAAAGAGTACGGTTGTAAGGGTTCAATTAATAAAAATTGGTCAAATGATGTTATTTATGACCTATAATATCAACCTAAATATGAACTTTTTCTGGTCTTTGCGTGTGTTATTCGGCCATGCACCGCAGATTAACTGTAGACTAATATATACAGTTACCTATTGACGGTGGCGCTAAGTCTAAACCTTCATGAGAGAAAATAAAAAACAATATTATGGGCAAAATAGTTCAACTTTACACCTGTCCATTAGAATTTTCGCAATACTAATTTCGTCTATTAAATCGTCTGGGTAAATCTTCCAAGGCTGAAGCCTTTTACTTCTAAATAAATTTTAAACTAGCGAAGTGATCGATTTAGATTATCATAAAACTGAACTAAAATATACAGAGCCTCATCACAACCACTAGCTATTTTTGGACTGCCTGACCTGTGTTTGTCATTGCCACTTCCAGTATCGTTCATATTTCTCAGCAGTTTGGTTACATACGACTGGGTGAATTAGGCGAGGTCTGAGTGATTCACCATATCTATCCAACCATAATTAACATCTCAAAATTTTCGCTTTCAGTTATGATTCCATAATAATTTCTAGTTTTTAAATGGTGAATAACTATTATTAATTCGTAATTTGACAATTCCTAACTGAATAGGGGTCTTCTCACCCCTTACATAAATTTATTATTTTAACAGTTAAGCCCAGCATCCCAATATGACCGAATTTGCCTGGTCAATTTAAATATATACAGGACGTTCCATTTAAAAGAAAAAGTTCGTATTCTTTCCGACTCAATCTGTATAGAGCCAATTGCCAAGAAAATATATTCAGTAGTTGTTGAAATTTTCCAGGTTTTTTGACAACCAGTCTATTACTTAGTCCAGGTTACTATTCTAAGAAATATTGGGTATAAATTGCAACTATGCTATTTTACGTTTATAACTTATCTATAAAATACAATCATAAATATGAAATGTTTGCGAGTAACCAATTTATTACCTGTCCATCATGACCGTAGATGCCCTAGAAACTTTGTGTAGAATTTTGTGGATTGACTCCCCTTCGTAGCCTCCTCCCCATCTTAAGCAACGGGCGAGATCATTGCCAGTACCCAAAGGAATTACTGCGACTCCAGGTTGACATTCCAGTTCGACTTTATCTAAAAAGTTGCTGCATTTAATTTATTTATTGTTCGTTATTAGATACAATCATTTTACAACATTGATACGCACCATAAGCCATCGATAAAAACATGTTCACCTCGAAGACCTAACAAATAAACATTGGAAAGGATTTTTTACGTACACTAGAAATATTTTGTCATGATTCTTTTGTAACCATTTTACTATATGTTCAAACCTTTCAAGAATTAGTGTAAAATACTATTAATTTATGTGTTCCTCGTCCTGGTTAAAGAGATTTTTTTTCATGTTAAAGATAGATACTTTGTCGTCGATAAAATGAATAATTTTCTTCGATCCTATTAGTGACGATTCCATCTCAAAGCTTTCTTATTATCTATTTCTTCCAATTATTTCACTAAGCCATAGTTTGTGTTAACTTGTTGTTTAACCCTGTACGATTCTCACCAAAGTCGTAATTTATAAACTTTCTCAATTTCATACATGGTATTGATTTCAAATTACCTATTGAATAACTGGTTTATTAAAAAATCGTTTAAAACCATAAAATAAAAAGTAAGTATGGAGCTTTTATCACAAAATGATAGGTCTATAAGTTTTGTTCACCTATAAAGTTTAGGATTAAATAGTTGCTATCTATCAGAATTGTTTCTAACTTCTAATCTTTTCCATTTATTGTTCTATATACATTTTTTTTTATGGCAGTGGCACACACACTAAAGGGAGATCCTATGGCGCTCGACGAGCGGTGTGTGTGCGAAGATGTTGATTGACACGGTTCTTGAATATTTGTAGGTCGTAATTAGTGGGAAACAGATGTCCTGGAAGTGAGTTCCACAGTGATGCAGTGCGCCAGACAAAGGAGTTCTGGTAAAGCGATGTTCTAGGTGTTTCTAGTTGTACGACGAACTGGTGCGCTCCTGCCGTCTGTCGGGACTGTCTGACAGGAGTTGCCAGGGGCGGGATTATGCGGGCCAAATCCTGGGAACATCTGCCGTGAAAGTATCTGTAAAACAGAGACATCTCGGCCACATGTCTGCGATGTTCCAGACTATCCAGATTCCGGGTCAACTCCGGATCGCCGACGAGACGCACAGCCCTCTTCTGAATGGAATCCAGCAGCTTTAGGGTATGCATTGGTGCGGCACCCCAGATATGTGAGCAATATTCTAAGCACGGTCTTATTTGCGCTTTGTACAGCAAGAGCAACTGCTGCGGTGTATAGAGTTTTTTGTTGCGAAATAGCGCACCAAGCTTCTGGGAGGCTGATTTTGCGATGTTAGCAACATGGTCATGCCATGACATATTGCTGTTGACCGAGACACCCAGCAGCCCGATTGACGAGGATGAAGGAATGGTCGATCCTGCCATAATGATATCAGGGCCCGCTGTATTGGCCCTCTTAGTAAACGTTGCTGCTTGGGTCTTTGCTGCATTGAACTGGACCAAATTTCGGTCGCCCCAAGTTTGAACTTTCTCCAGGTCTTGATTAATTGCTGTAATCTGCTCCTGTCTGCGGTGATGAGTCTCAGTCGCTGGTAAGGGTTTTTCTGATCTAAAGTTGGAGACAAGGGTACTGTCATCTGCAAAACTGTAAACAGGATTATTCGTTTCGATCAGCAGGTCATTAATATAGATGAGGAACATAGTTGGTGAAACTATTGCGCCCTGAGGCACGCCCGCGTTGATGGTGAATGTGTCCGAGATGTGTCCATCGACTGCAACGTGTAGGGATCGGTTCTTAAGGAAACTGGCCAGCCAGCTGCAGAGAGAGGCGGGCAGTCCTAAGGACGGCAGTTTGTTGAGCAGTCCGTCATGCCAAACTCTGTCGAATGCCTTTGAAATATCCAACGCAATCGCTCGAGACTCTCCGTAGTTTTCAATTGCCCTACTCCATATATGAGTGACATAGGCCAATATATCTCCTGTCGATCTCTCTTTGCGAGAGCCGTATTGATTATCGCTGATTATTCTGTTGCTCTCGAGGTACTTGAGTAGTTGCTGGTTGACTACACGTTCCATGACTTTGGAGATTATTGGAAGCAAGGCAATTGGGCGATAGTTTGAGGGCGTGGTTTTCTTGCCTTTTTTTGGAACAGGTTGCACTCGAGCGACTTTCCAAGAGGATGGGTAAATCCCTTTTCTGTAAGAAAGAGAAAAAAGCCTGGAAAAAACGGGTGTTAGTTCGTTGGCGCAGTTCTTTAGCAGGATGGCAGGTATTCCGTCCGGTCCCGATGCCTTTGCGTATCTAGTTCTTTAAGGATTTTGCGAATATCACGGTGAGAAAACTTGACTTCTGCCATGGTAGTGTTGATGTTCGGTATAGTGGGGAGAGTCCTGCCTTGGGGCACGTCTAAGGTAGAGTGCGATGAAAACATTTTGGCGAGCATGTTTGCTTTTTCCTTGGCTGCACCCGCCGTGATGCCACGTTCGTCCGTCAAAGGTGGGAGAGACGTTTTTGTAAAGTTGTTACTTACTGCCTTTGCTACCGACCAGAAATTCCTGGAACCACTGGAGCATTGCAAAAGTTTATTCCTGATCCTTTGATTGTGTTTGTCCTTAGTTTCGTCGATCACACGCTTGCATTCGTTTCTCGCTTCGATAAAATAATTGCGATTTTCAGCGGTCTGATTTTTCTGCCAGTACTTATAGGCTTGCTGTTCCTTCCTACAGCTCTTTCGCATCTTTTGTCGAACCAGGGCTTTCCTTTTGATGGTAACTTGATGGAATTTGGGATGTATGCTTCCATTCCTGAGGAGATTACTTGCATGATCTCTTCGCAGCAGTCTGACGGGTCGTCAGTGGCAAAGCAGACGTCGAGCCAAGGAAAATCTAAGTAGAACTGCCTTAGATCGTCCCAGTTTGCAGAATTGTAATGCCAGACTTTGCGAGGCAATGATGGATCCTTCTGTATGGGTGGCAATTCACAAACCGTTGTAATAAGTTTGTGGTCGGAGGTACCTAATGGCGGACCAACTGTAACCTTGTACTGGTCAGGATTGGTGGTCAGAAAAAGATCCAGGACGGCGGCGAATTCGCCCCTCTCTGAGATTCGAGTTGGTTCGTCTACAAGTTGAGTAAGCCCGCAGCTGATGGCAAATGCTTCAGCTTCTCTACCTTCGTTGTCGGTCTTGTTGTGATGTTTGAGCCAGTTGGTGTTGTGGGCATTGAAGTCTCCCAGAACGATTATTTCTGAACTGGGGTGATCGACCTATATTGAGTCAAAATTGGTAGCTAGTGTTGAGAAAAAGCTTTGGTAGGCTCTATCGCTCGGAGGGCGATAGAGACAACATATAAACTTGGTTAATCCCTTGGCGGTGAACTTGAGCCACATGACGTCAAGGTTGTTCGGTTCGAGTGTTTCCTCGCGGTGACATGAAAGGTCGCTTCGGACAAAAAGGCATATTCCGAACTTATATCTAAATCGGGTATGTAAATCGTAACCACTGTTGTTGTTGTAGAACATACTTGTGTTTCTGTAAGGGCTAATATGTGTGGTCTATTTGCTTGTAGATGTTGGTGTACCGAATTTATGTTTGTATTTAGGCCTCTTATGTTGCAGAAATCTATTCTAAATTGGTTCGGTATCTTTGCTGTCTGTGAAATGCGGAATGAAGGGCTCCCAGGGCCACTCAGCGCCCGGAGATCCGAATGGCCGGGGAGTTTACTTCCGGAATATTTTGATCCTGGAAGCACCATCATGTCCATATATTCCTACTGTGGAACCCGGGACCACCAGCGCGGAAGCGGAACGTGATTTGGGAAAACCACTTAGCGCCTCCCAATTCTGGTGGGGTGGTCTTTCACCGGACGATGCGAGTAGGCTTATGCATCTACCACCTAGGACCGCTTCCACTCGAAGCATCGGCCTCAGACTCATTCCTTTGGTGGTCCCTAGTCTGACAGGGGTAAAAATGGGGTTTGTTGGATCACTCCCCAGTGATCAGCTCCAGACTTTATACTTTGGTGTTCTCCAGCCTGGAGGAGGACGATGGGATTTAATGGGCCACATCCCGTGGCAACTCGGAATGGTGGGGGCGTCACTCCCCGTAATCAAACTCCTCTCACCAGTTTGACGTTCCTGCCAGCCAATACAATGCAGCCCCTCTTGTCACAAACTGTCATTGATC
>MU185945.1:15561-25673 GCA_016904865.1 Pissodes strobi
GGAATGGCGGGGGCGTCACTCCCCGTAATCAAACTCCTCTCACCAGTTTGACGTTCCTGCCAGCTAATACAATGCAGCCCCACTTGTCACAAACTGTCATTGATCAGCTCCAGACATTTAACATTTGAAAATGATACACATTATCAAATAGCACATATTACCATTTTATCTAATAAAATTAATACTAAAACCACGATTAAGTATCTGGAATATAAAACAACAACATTTACTACGTATATAATACATTGCAATCTTCTCAGAGGTTTACGAATTGATAAATTACCAAATAATTCTTCGGGAAATTTAATAATTTGCGATGGTGTCTGTTGAAAATTTAATTGGATATTTAAAGGGCAGTTCTAAATCGAATTAGTCGCGGCCTAGAAAATATGAGGAAAAAATCTTACCCATAGATTCTAGTACCCATCCGACTGTGCCGTCGCCACCACAACATACCACTTTAAAATTAGGTACATCCTTAAACATATTCAGTCCTTGCATTGGTCCTCCCTGATTCGAACCTAAAAAAACAATTGTTAATTGTAAACATCTTATTTCGTAAACTATTATTGACTATTCATAGTTAGATAAAATAGTTAGTTATAAACAGAATTTATCCAGAAGTTAGGTCCCAAACACTTGTGCAGTAGTATTATGAAAATATGATTATTTAGAATGCCTAAAAATATCTCAAAAATGTCTATATCATTTTAAATATTTATTTATGCAACATTTATATAGTCAAATATTCAGTGTAGCAAAAAAAAAAAATTCCCTAGTAGATCAAAATTGGCATATATGTTGAAAAAGGTTTAGTTCTCATTAAACAAAAGAGTTTATTATGAACAAGGTGTTGAAAGGCGGAGTAAGGTATTTGTATTAAAATATCTCACTTTTTCTTGTTATCGCTTTATGTAGAAATACTTTACATAGCCTTTTGCAGTGGCGATGGCGGCGATGGCGGCGATGGCGGCGATGGCGGCGCTAACGGGAGAGGAATTATAGGAGGCGCTACCCCCCCCCCCCCCCTTCCCCACCCTTCATGACACCGCCCTTCCGCCTCCCACCTTTATAATCTGAAAGCACTTATGGGATATCGCTAATATATAAATAGAAATGCCTTTTAATAATATGCCCCTTAAAGGATCTACAAAAGCTTTTCTTTAACCCAACTAACACAAGCTAACTAACATTCGGTCCGGAGTTATATTGAACGTTAAAGATATAATTTCAGAGCTCTAGAGCGAGAATTCTGAACTGAAACAGAAAATACAGGAGGCAGAAAACGCCTCTGCGAAAAAGTACCCGAATCTTTTGGATAAGCTATGGGCGCCAAGTCAGATAAGAAAATTACTTCACCGTAATCAGGGAGCACAAATTCGCTGAACCCCAGAGGGCATCGCCTGCCAGGTGTCATTGAGAAGTGTGAGCCCGAGAGCATACCGATACTCGCGAGCTCATAACTATCCTTTACCGGTATCATCTACATTGCGAAAAGGGATAACTAATTCTGATGCAAGTCGAGGGTTACTCAAGGGTGTTTTTAACTTTGTAAAAAAATCTCACGATTTTAAAGAAATGGGACGAATCTGCATCCTGTCTTTTGACGAAATTCATATTTTCAACGAAATAGAAATTGATAGGACGAAGGAACGAAAAGAAGGCTCTCACAAAACTTGCTAGACTGTCGTAGTGAGGGGCCTAGTATCAAATTGGAAGCAACTTGTGTATTACTAGTTCGATCAGCCTATGACAAAACCAAATTTGGAAACAATAGTAAAAGCTTTGCATTATTATGGTGAAAGGGGACTTATGCCGAAAAACTGTTTCAAGGACTGATTTGATTTATTGAATTCCAATTAAAAAAAATTTGGTAACTGCCCTTCAAGAAATGCCTCTGGAACTGATATTGAATATGAAGCAAATTTATTGCAAATAATTGCTAATACAATGGGAGTGGGTAAGCACAAGGACCTTATTCCGTTTCAGAAAAGGATATTGCTATCAAATAGGTCTTTGATAGAGATGTATGATTATCTAAAAACTGCATATAAACTAAAATACATCCTAACAGCTAGATAAACCAAAAAGTCTTGGAAAATTTTTCCTCTTATATCAGAGGAATGAGTGCTACCAATGGCCATGCTTCTCCACTCGACTTCCAGCACAGACTGAAGTGGTACATAATGGGAAATTATTCAGAAACACTTTTCATCGAAAAGCAGAATACTAGAGAGGAATGACATCTTACTCAATATACTAGAAGATTAATGAAACATTATTCCTACAGGCATGAATCCAATGATAAATGCTTTCAAAGTTAACAGATAATGTCGAATCGTCAGATCATGCACAGAAGTGATTCTTCTGTGCAGTTTGTTTGTACAATCAGAATATTTATCTGCAGACATTTTAGGTGATGAAATAATGAAAATAATGGGATCTTTTGAAATAAAAGAGAAAATAAGTCGGGAGGCACTACGATAACCTAATATCTGTGGCGGGAATGTGTTTTGCAGGCTGTCTGTAGCCATTAGTGGAAATGGGGTGCATTTTAAGATCCTTTACAGTCACACGACACTATGCTATCTTAGTCGCTCTGATTGGTGGATTAATGTCACTTTTAGTTTATCTACGGTCCAGTCAGTTTGTTCCAGCAGGTCTCGATAGTCTAGTTGTCGAGTTTTGCGTTTGCAATATGGACGGCCCGCGTTCAGTTTCCGTTGGGAGCCATGCATATTTTCTCTATTTTTTTTTATGTTCTGTTTGTTTCTTTTTGTAAATTTGGGTTAGTTTCATTTAGTTTTGTTTGGTTGCGCCCCGGAGCGAGCGTAAGGCCATGCGTCAAGAGTTAACAGTACTCTAAAGTGACGTACACCCACCAATCAGAAGCGGCTAATATGGCATAGTGTCGTAGGGCTGTAAATTATCGTATTAGGCATATGCGGTCACGGCAAAGTAGGAGGCCGGCTAAAGTGGGCAACTTGTAAAGAAGTTTGTGATCTGCGGACGACACGTTGGTAAAAAGTTGGATTTCTATAAAAAGTCAACGATGTAATTTTTGAAAGCTTATTTGCACCTGAAAAATGACGCCAGGTCGATGTCGTCATCAAATACATTTCCATTTTAAATATTTTTAGTAAAATAAGAAATTATATCATAATAATTATACATTATTAAAGCGTAAAACATCGTTTTAAATCAGTTTGCATGAAAAAAGTATTTATATTTTTATTTTTAAATAATTTTGTTTCATTTAGCATATTTTTAAGACGCGTCCATCATGGTAATCTTCTTGATCCATATTTATCCGTCATATGCGCTGGCATGTTTAAGTCTTGGGATGATGTGTTTTCGCTATCACCTATTTATTTACCATATGAAATTATTAAGTACAATAATTATTCGAGTGTCATTAGTAGTTACTAAAATGAATACGAAACATGGTTTCCCGTCTCATTTCTTGGCTTTTGTATACATTTAATGTTGTTACCAGATCTCGGATTCTCATTCCACCATTTATCTACTAGTTGTAGGGATTTGGTCAAACATTAATGCTGAAATCGAGTCGCCAAATGGTAGCAGGCGGTCTACGCGCCAATGCGTAGTGGCAATCGACTCAGAGTTGTCAAGAAGCTGCTACAACGTTGGAAACAGAAGTCACGTCGCATTAGCCATATGTCGGCCTGACGTCATTTTGATGCTTTTTGATTGACCACTTTAATTAGGGAATTACCATAGGTATAGGTGGGAAAATCCCATAATACCTAAAAATATAATACATGTTTCAATTCGATATGAATAAAAATCCATAAGATGTGAATTGAAACATGTAATATATTTTTAGGTATTATGTAATTTAATAATTAATTTTCAGTAAATATGATCAATAAATAAATAGATTTTTCTAACTACTTTCAAACATTCATCCTTTCACACATAAAACTAAATACTTTAATCCAGGTTAACTATGAGTAAATATCTAACAAAACTTCTTAATTATTTAATTTAGCATGAACTCCTTTCTTTACTGAATTTAATCAAACTTTCGATTATTTCAACTAACTGCTAACTGCTTTTCCGTTCACACAAAATACCTTGTTACTTTGATTCTTCTGTAATTCTGTCAGCTTAACTTCACCAGGCCAGGGATATAAGACTTCCAAACTTGATTCGAATCTTAAGTACAGGAACAGATTTGTCTAACTACAATTTTCCAAACGCCATTTTACCTCTTTCAATCTTCATCAAGGAGAAAGACGTTCCCGCGTTTCTATCTTACAAAAATGCGTAAAAACGCCCAAAAGAGTCCATAAATCCAAGTTTGGAAAAGGGGATCAGAGTACACGAGATATTTTCTAAATATCTGTACAAACAAATGAGAAAATGACCCAATATCTTGGCACCAACAGAGCTACGACATAAGGTAGATGTGTTGCAGGCGAACGATTGTACTGCAGTCTAGGGATGCGCGATACGATACGATATTCCAGAGCATCGATACTTTTACGTCCGATACTTAGGATATTTAGGATCGATACTTTGGTTTACGATACATTGCAAGTATCGATACATTTGTGTTGTGTCGATACCTTACGATCCGGGAAGATATTTTTATCTACTACCTACTAGCAAATACTCATTTCACGCAACTTTTATTCGTCGTTTGCTATAAAGTGCATATACTGCGACAAAGATCCATATGGATCTTTGACTGCGAATATGTTAAGGGTCTGTATCAGATCAGCTCGACGAATTCCCGATATCCACTTCTAGGTTCTAGGAATGCCAGTGCACGGAGAATTTCATACCAATCAGCAAACTAAAGAAAATGAAGAAATAGTCAGTTCAGGCTGATTAGCTTTAGTTAGATTTTAAGTTAGGATATTATCAAGAAGGGTGAATATATTTTCCGTGAGTGTTCGATAGTAAGCTAATGTATTTAATTTTGAAAATTTCTCTATTTTTCTTCCATACTGTTTTTGTACTATGATTTCTATAGTAATTTAAGATAAGACAAAAGTAAAAATATATTCTGTTTTTTATTCCTAATTTTTAGTAATAATAATAAATATCGTTTGATAATGATGCAGAGTATTTATTTCAACTTATCACTATATTTTGTTTTTAAATAACAGTACCGCTAACCTGGCACATTGAGAAAGTAATTAACTTTCTCTAATTCTAAAATCCCGGATCGTTAAGGCATCGATATTTTAACAAGCTATAATTTGCTGTATAGATACTTTACGTTTCGATCCGTATCGATACCTAATATCGATATATTTGAGTGTATCGCGCATCCCTAACTGCACTAAAATCTAATTTCTCTAGAAGTGGACAGAAAATCAGGAACAGCATGGGCGGAGCTCATTATCGCATTTGAGCAATACCGACTCTAGATATAGGAGTTACTAATTTGAGAGGGTAATTGCACTTTCTTTATTTGACATTATGTTGTTTACATAACATTGATGGAGGCAAAGATATATTAAATTGAAAACGATTAAAAACGTTTTCTTTGACGGAGTGACAATTATTAGCTATATTTCATGCGATTGCTTTATATAATGGAATATATAATTGCTGTTTACATGGGGTGAAATAAATCTATTCGGATTTTAATTATCGCTCAATCATTCTACGAACATACAGGGTGTTATCACCAAACTATACGGTGAAAATGACAAGTTAATACACTTGTTGGGGTGTTTCCCCAGCAAGTATGCTGCAAAATTTCTAAAATTTTGGCAAAATACTTTTCAACTTTGTAATTAGATAATTAATTTGAAATACCATTTTAAAAATTTCTTAAATACAAAACGTGAACCGTCAATCTGATGCATTATTTAACCATGCACAAAACCCTAACACCTGCTTAAGAAAGCACGCACATGTGTATTTTTTATTCAGGCTTCCCAAAATATCAAAAAACCTTTGTCACAAATTCACTGGTGCTTATAGAGCGTTACCTTAATCAGTATAATAGTATGAATATTAGGTAGAAAATATCCCTAAATAAAAATCATAATTATTACAAATTAAAGGTCATATGGTGGGTAAAAGTAAATAAACATTCAAAACAACTATAAAAAAAATAGAAGTAGCAATATAAAAAAATAGGAACATAATTATTTTTTTTTTTACTTTCTTTATTATTATTTAAACACATAAACTTACCGAGGATGTGAACTTGTCGAGGATTTAGTATGTATTGAAATTTTCGTAAAATTTTGTATCCTTGTCTGCCTCCTGACTTTGGATTGATGAACACTAGAAGTGGCACTGTGGCGGTAGAAGGTGTAATTTGAAAGGACATCGCTGGTTGCTTGGCTTGGTTTGATGATAATGAACTCTAAAAAATAGTAAGAACAAAGCAAGCATAAGTTGATTTAGGGCTTTGGAATTCCTTATTTTGTGTAGATTTAGTGATGCTTTTTATATATTAAATACTTAATATCTCAAGCCATATTTTGCTCGGTACGATCTAGAATGTGACAATTAATGAAGAATTATTGTAAAATATATTGTCACATATTCACTCCTACCACTTGTTGCCTATGGAACTGACTTCGTTGCATCAGTAGTTGCGCTGTGCTCTTTCAGGATTGGCATCGGAGACGGAGCTCAGATATGGGTATTTGGGAGAGGTGGATAGAAACACTCGGTGTAAAAAAGGTTTGGTTTATTAACTTCAGGTTTAGTATATAAGGTTGTAAGTATTACCAAAATATTCGGGAATGCATATCTCGTAAGTCCCCTGGGATATTCCTCGCGAAAATGTTAACCACGAACAGCAGCGAGAGAGAGCTAGCCTGAAGGGCTGTTACAATTAGACTGACGGGCGGACAGATTATTTGATCTGGATGAATATTTAGTTACGTAGTTTACTTTTTATATGTAGTTAATTTAAACAGAACTTTGCCTTATGGCGTCATACATTTTCACTGATTCACTTTTAAGGCGTGCCTGATCAGAGTGGCTTTTCCCTTTCGGTAGTTCGCACTGATAGGTCTTTTTTAAACGTGCCTGATCCGAGTGGCTTTTCCCTTTCCGTAGTTCGCACTGATAGGTCTTTTTTAAACGTGCCTGATCAGAGTGGCTTTTCCCTTTCGGTAGTTCGCACTGATAGGTATTTTTTAAAGTGAGAGCGTTGATCTGCCAGAGGGGCTTTTCCCTTTCGGTAGTTCGCACTGGAGATCAAAGTCTGCCGGTATGGGCTGCTGCACAGCTGTTTATACCAAACTTTGACCTCTAATTCGAGTATTGTTTTGAATTGTCAACAAGGTTAATCATTACAGTTTATACTTTAATTAACAACAATTTATAATTGCGATTCAAGGTTAAGTTCAAACTTTCCACTGTATGATTTTATGTTAGTTGACAATATCAATACATTAAACTAAATCGCCATAATGAGAATGACAGCAAATTCTTCATCAAACTTTAGTGAATGGTTTTCGAATGATTATTATGTATTATATAGCTCATCACGTGTTTGTCAACCTGAATTAGTTAAAAATCATACATGATTTGGATAATAGATATTTATATTATAAGTTCCATTTAAGTCACGAGTGGGAAATATTGCCGAGATCATAGACCGAGACGCGAGTTCTGGAATTGCTGCAGTATGCCATAGCAGGTGTAACGTGCAAGATTTTGTCTATCTTCCAGCATTTAAATAAAAAAATAAACTAAATTTTAGTTTGAAATGAAAGAGCTGAACCTTGACATAAAAAATTCTGATTTTGACAAGCTGTGTCAAAACAATTAGTTTACGTAATATGAGTCATTATATTACTAGTGATGTAATGAATTCATTACTTGACTAGTGTTTTAATAACTTTTATTACATACCTCAAATATGTCAAAAGACTTACTTAATAAGTTGTTACTGTATAGAGCGTAATTAATAGCTTTTTATGTATCAAGGGGGAAACATTGATATTTGAAGTCTGATTTACTGATATATCTTTATTTTCTGCTTATATATTACAAAATGAGCTATTTTATTGTTGAAAGGTAGAAAATGGTCGAGTTTTATTTCAAAAATGATAATAACGCTACAACAACACGAGAACAGTATAGGGAAAATGTTCAGAATGGTCGGAGAGTACCATCTGTACGTACTATAATTAATACGACGGAAGTTATTGCAAGAAACAGCATGTCTAGTAAATAAGAAAAGGACAAATCAAAGATACGAAGAAAGGAATCTTAATATATTGCCTCATTTTCAAGAAAATACAAAAAAAACTGTCAAAGACTGCGTCAGAAATATAAAGTATGACCTATGAATCATGATCCAAATTATTTCAACAGAATTTTGTAGAGCGATGAGGGGCATAAGGTCCGGTTTTTATTCCTGGCATTTTAAATGGGTTGAGACATTTGTAACTTTTGGAAAATTAAATTGAACACTTTATCCCTGAAACACCATTTCAACTTTGACAAAATATAATTTGGCAATGAGACCAGAGAACGTCCATAATATTCTGAGAGTGACAGATTTTCTCCATAATCATTGATAGATATGGAACAATCAACTGCTTCGCGAACTCCCTAGATTTAACGCAGTTGGATACTTTTCCTTGGGGCTATTTGAAAACTACTGTTTATAGAGAAATAAGTAACAATATTGAAGAAATTCAGAGACAAATTGTTGAAAAAGTAAGAAAATAAATATATTGGAACGCTAGAAAAGAATATACCAGAAATGTGACGAGGGTAGTGGGGGCTATAAATTTAGTAAACAGAATTTAATAACCATATAGGGTGTCTCATAACTAATGAGTCATTGTCTAACTAGAGATTGTAGACGTCAAAGTATAACAAATGAACCAAACTCGTCATAGAAAAATGAAGGTGGTTTAGGCGTTACAGAGCGTTAAAAGTGAAAGTTTATTTTGGAAAATATTCAATAATTTGAAACTTGTTTAAGGTATCGGAACCAAAATTGGTACTCTTATATTTTTGAAGGTGAGAAAATTAATATTGTGACTATTTTCAGATTTGTCTCAGAAGACGCTAGCGAGTTATGGACGAGTGTGGTTCAATAAAATTACCCTGTATCTTTTACTTATGACATTTAGACTTCTTTGAATAGAAATTGCTAAAACAGGTAATTTTTTTTAGATAAAAAGTTATACTTAATTAATCTCACTATCTTCGATGGTTTTTGAGATATTTGGAATTGAATCCAATATTGTAATAAAAAGAACTGGATTATAAATAAAGCATATTATCAAATTTTTATTCACATAAAAAACTAAATTTACCAATCACCTAAATAACTAAGTAAGTGCTGAAAGTGCCCATCAGCCCATCATTAACATGGATGCACTTTCTTAAACTTTTTTTTAAGTGCCGTCGAATTCTGAAGAAAATACCTTCACTATTTTATATTAATGTTGAATTTTTCGTAGGAGTTCCTCTCGGGTTTCATAAAACTCCATAAGAAGAAATCAAGAGAGTTAATATCCGACTTACTAAGGTCAAGAAAAATCACTAGCGCGACCTAACCACCTATTCGTGTAACGTGCGCTGAGAAAGTTCCTTACCTCAAGAGGATAATGAGCAGTAGCTCCATCCTCATTATCCTCATATTTTACCTATAATATTCAGTGGAGTTTCTTCTAACAACTGAGGTAGATCATTTTCTAGAAATGATACATATTCTTCTCCGTTTAGTTTCGGCAGTTCAAAATGACCGACGAGGCTATCACTAACGACGCTGCACCAAATATTTACAGAAAATGCATGCTGTAAGTCCTTTCTCTTATTTGCTCTCTGTAGTAAATTTTGGCAGAACTGTAGTATGACGAGTGGATCATTTACTAGCAAATTTTTGCACTGGTGTGAAATGAAAATTATACAGCTGCTCTTTGTTCAAAATTCTTGATTTTGTCAGGGTGCTTACCAGCATAGATGTTTGCAAGCGTCTAGTACTCGGCTGTGGATTTTCTGTAATGCATACTACAATTTCCTCTTCTTGCTCCACTGTAATGGTTTGCGGCCGGCCACCCTGATTACCTTAATGAAAAGTACCAGTTTCACCTAATTGTCTGTATAATTTTTTAAATATTTTCCAATTAGGTGTATATATACCT
>MU185945.1:30673-46184 GCA_016904865.1 Pissodes strobi
ATCAACAATATCCTGGTGCAATGCGTTCGATTTAAAATTTATAAGACACTGTTGTAGAATTAATTAGTACATGAATCGGCAAATTGAAAGCTTTTCGGGGAATTGGAAAACACAGCAAATTCCTGAAATTTTTGCCCGCATTACATTAAATATTCAGTTCTCTCTGAAGTATAAATAATAAAATCTGTTTGGAACACATCATCTGATGTAGTGTACTTTACTGTAATGGAACAGGATGGAACGAACCTATCAAGTTTGTTTTAAAGTCCGATTTAAAGAAAGCAAAGTTTCTGTTATAGTATGACAAACAAGATTCGCCTTGTATAGTTGTTTGTATGTTTCGCGTGAATATTAAAATCTTGAGGCGACATTTTAAGAAAGTGCAGTAATTCAAGTTTTTGCTATATTGGAAATGGGAATCCATCTTTGTGCATATTTACACATGTGAATCCAGTGTGTTTAGTTTCCCTTTAAAATTGGATGTTTTTTGCTCGTTAATTCTGAGATGTGACTGCTTCCACGAATCAGCTAACAACCGACATAATTACGATGCATTATATAGCAACGCATATAATTAATTAGCGTAATTTGTGTATTTTATCATACCAAAAAAAAACAGTCAACATTAAAATTTATGTTATATATTAAATAGGTATTAATAACATACAAAATACTATTGGCTGTTACGTGCCGGTAGTTGCTGTAAATTATTGCGTTCCGGTGTTATAACCATTATGTAATTTTTCAGATATGTATTATATCGTAGAAGTATTTTAAAAGTATTAGATTATGGCAGTAACTAACATATACTATATGCCTACACGTCACTACAAATTGACAAATTTATTCCGCTATTATCTTACTCCAATCGGATAGTTTTTAAAAATGATTTATTTGGAATTGTTCGTTTGTTTTTGAGATACCTCGTAACTCTATTAGAAAAACGAGTATGGCGTTCTGGCCCTCAGACGGTTTAAGTTTCATATAATCCGGTCTTTAGTGAACATACAAGCTGCACTACATAACCTGTGAACGAAGCAAACGAATATCGAAAACCACATCTTGATTTGCCGTAATCAAAACATCGATCTATAAATTTTGATTAAAAAATTTCTCGAAGCAGTAATTATGTCCAACAGTCTAGCTGGTTATAAACTTGAGATATATTAATGTTTTCTCATTTTATATATCCAGATAATAAAACGAAACTCGTCAGATCTAGTTTTAAAATGTACTTCATAAGGGCAATTTCCTTATTAAATTAAAGCTATTTTATCTAGGTATCATTTGTATTAGTGCATGCATTTACTTTGCCGTAGTAATCCTGGACGAAAAGGTCATCTTTAAGTTTCATCCGTAATGGACGGTCGGATGGAATGGATTAAAATTTAAAGCCCGGTTGTGCCAAGCCAGCTTAAATTGAATTGAATTTAATCTCAACTGAACCAATATAAAATGCATTGCTGTCAAAATGACGATTAGTCTTAGAGCCATGGATTTAATATGATAAGGTTCAATATTCAGTCGATATTCAATTGCGCTGAGTTTCAGCAGTCATTTACGTTATGTCAGCTTCATATTTGGCAGTTGGAGTTTAAGCCGATGTCTGTCGGTTAACTAGCCAAAACTCTCCAGTATTTTTTGGACAAAATATGTTAATGGCTACTCGATCACTTAATTTATTACATCATAATATAACAGATAAGCGAAATAAAAATATACTTACGATGCTAATGTTATCTCCTCCATATTTGGATCCCCTCTTCTGAACTGAACGTTGTCTATCTAAGACTATAGGACATATTGCTGTTGGTGGTAGAATATGTACTGCATGGTCTCCAAGCCCACATTCAGCTTTCACTTGTGAAACACATTTATTGTGTAACTGGAAAAAAATATATTGTTGAATTATAATAAATTTTGATAACAAAATACGATTGAGTATTAGGGAAGGGCTTAGCACTGAACTTAATCAGCTATAGTTATCATAATGATAAAATAACGACAGGCGAAATAGGTCATTCATAAATTATTTTACGTTTTTTGGTAAGATATTTTTAGGATTTGGTCTGAATTTTAAGGCGCAGTTCATGGTTCTTTGGGTAGGTGGGCCAAGTCCTAAATATTGAGATAAGGACCTGAGCCGCAAAATAATAAACCAAGGCTTCCACAAATCCAGTCGCACATGTCATATATAATTAAGCGACAATATTTTTTGATTTCTTTCCCTCTGTCTTTTGCTGTCTAGTGAAAATCAAGTTTAGGATTTGGAGAACCCATTTCCTTGAATTTCAATTGCTTCACAAGTTAAACTACCAATAGATTTTAAAGCAATTATTTCTTGAACTTGAGAGCCCATTCTTGTGACAAATTTATTTGAAAGCAAAAGACAAATAGTACACGAAAGTACGTGTCCACTCTAATTATGAAAATTATGAAACAAAACTAAAAATAACCCCCACATTGTTTTTGTGGTGAACGATCTCTAATAATTATTTTCAGAACATTAAATTTGAGCATTTACATACAGCATCGCACTGTATTTAATTACCTCAAATTTTAATTGGATCTCCGGAAATCGAGATATCATGTGATTTCATTTTATTATAATGTTCGTCCGTGAGATATATCTTCGTCTGACTCACTGCATTATTCTATTCGCTATGTGTAAAATCCGTTAAGTGACATCTGGTGTCAGTAATCCGGGAACCCAATAGCTTTTTTTATACATTACTAAATACAATAAGAGGTCAGTTTGGGTCGTTCCATTGTCGAAAAAATAGCGAGGATCGAAATAACCGAGATGATATTTCAATAGAGAATTTATAGGAGAAAAAGTTTCTAAATGCTTTCCTGTTTCAAAAATGTCGACAAAATGTAAAGATATGGGCTGCTAAGTCAAAAAAATTAAGGTGTTTATTTTTTCCCCCAAAACGTATTTCCATTTTTAGAAAAGCCGATTATTTGATGAGAATCTACGCCTGTATTAGAGGCCACTCTGGAAATGATGATGCCTTTTATACAGGGTGAGCTAGCTGAATTTAAACTTGAGTTTGTTCGAATTTTGATACGAGACTGCTTAATATTTTTTACTGGAAAACCAAATAATCTGGTGAAACTAAACTTTCGCACAATATCAGCAGAACAACTGGCCAGGATCGGAAAATATAGAAATTTTTTGTGATTATAGACAATGAGAATGAGAAAGAGAGCAATACATTATATATCTAATACAGTAATACACAGTTTAGGCTACCCATGCGCGCGTTGTGGAAGTACGCGTTAGCGTTAGACGCTATATATGAGCAGCTGATGTACCATCCATTGTGTAAGTAATATTATTTATAATTGTGTTTTGTGATTATTTACATTTTTTACACTTGTCTTCTGCGATTATTCGATTATATCCGTGATATAAATGAACAATTATTATGTAAGTATATTTAAACTATTACATTTTTTTATGCAAATTTTTTATCGTTGTATTTCTTTTGAAATGCTCGTATTCTTTCTCTCTCTGTCTCTCACCCTTTCCTCTTCTCTATTTTTAAGGGGTTTCTCTTCTATCACGTGCACGCGCATTTTTTTTTTCAGTTAATTTAAAAGAATTTCGAATATATTTGTGTTTCGTTTGCTTCGATGTTTTTGGTGGGTCATTAATCGAATGATCATATGAAAGGGCCGGGCTTGGTACCAGTCGTGGATGGCGATCCATTTGCTACAATTGTTTAATTGTATTCGATGATAAATTATTTCAGCTTACATTTTAAGGTGAGGGATTCGCATTATAAGATCCTTTACACAAATAGTGCACTATATAAAAATCGGCCTTTCCCATTGGTCGATCCACATGGCCCTCCGCTCGCTTCGCTCGCTACGGGGGCTCAAGAAAAGGAAACTAACCAGGTGCTAACCCAATCTAACCCAAGACATACCCAAAATCAAGAAAAAAAGCTGTTTAGAAACATAATCTTTAAAAAAAAATAAAAAAAAGCAACGGGGTTCGAACCCGCGTTTTCCAGGTGAGACCCAACGATCTAAACCTCTACACCACAAGAGCTCTTGATAGAAACCGATTGCATCACGCAGACATATCGTAATACGAGATGGATCGACCAATAGGAGAGGTGATTTTTACATAGTGCACTATTTGTGTAAAGGATCTTTAAATGCGAGAGATTCGTATTATACCTGTTCAAATGAATTAGAAATAATTTGAAATGTGTTAAAGAGATACAGCAAGATAAAACGAGAAACATTTTATTAAAAACCTTACACTTGTCTGATGGTATGCAGTAAAGGGCGGAATATATACAAAGTGCATATATATGCATTGTTGCATATTTTGTCAATTATTTTATAATGAAATGCATATTTTTCCCAAATTATTATTTTATGAGCATAATTGTATGTACCCATTAGGTGTAATGCCCAGTCCGGCACTGGTTTCAGGGATTTTCCGATCTGAATATAATTAAATTTGGCGAAAGCGTCTTCGTGGAATAAAAATTTCCCAGAGTTTAGTGGAGAAAAAGTCTTCTGTAAAGCTTGTGCAAAAATTATTGTTTGTGAAAAGAAGTTCCAAATCGATCAGCATTTGAAAACACCGCTGCATAAATCAAAGTTACAAAAATTAAATCTGAGCTAGTTCAGCTGAGTGTAAAAAATGCATTTCAAAATGTTGGAGATAAATCGAAATCTGAAAAGGAAATTTTTCAAGAAGACTTATGCAAGGCTTTGGTCGCAGCAAACATACCTTTAAAAAAAATTCAAAATCCGCAATTTAGAGGATTTTGGCAAAAATATTGTAAACAAACCATTCCTGACGAATCCATGCTTAGAAAGAAGAATGTCCATTCAGTATACGAAACCGTTTTAGAAGAAATTAGAGCTTCACTTGCTGATAAAAATGTTTACATTATTTTTGATGAAAGCACAGATGCTTGTGGCAGATATATCGCACATCTTATGATTGGAGCACTTCAAGAAAATAGAGCAACAAACCCATATTTAAGAGATTCTAAGCAGCTAGACAAAACTAATAATGTGACCGTAACCCGATTTATTCAGCAGTCCCTATCGAGCTTTTTCTTACCAAATCCAGTCCCAGATGAGAACTTTTTAGTGCTTTTGTCTGATGTAGCACCGTATATGGTAAAAGTAGGCCAAAACTTAAGAATCGTTTACCCCAATATGGAGCATGTGACTTGTCTTTTAGATGGAACAAACCGTGCCGCAGAAGCCGTCAAGGCTGAATATCCATTAGTAAATTAATTAATTTCAAATGTAAAAAAAGTGTTTCTAAAAGCTCCTCTAAGAGTGCAGATGTATAAGGAGAGATTACCAGGAGTTATTTTACCTCCAGAACCTGTAATTACCCGGTGGGGAACATGGATTAAGGCCGCAGTATTCGACACAGAACATTTCGAAGCCATTAAAGAACTAATTTTGGATTTAGATGACGATTCGCCGCGTGTTGTGCAAAGTAAAGAGTTGTTAAAAAGTGAAAGTGTAGCTAAAGATCTTGTTCTTATTAAGGTTAATTTCAGTTTTATATCGGACATAATATTCTCGTTAGAGGGTAGAAATTTAAGTTTAAGAGACTCACTTAGTATTGTTGAAACTTTTTCCGCTAAATGTATTAACATTCACGGTAAAGTAGGAGGTCAAGTAAGGCACAAATTGAATGTAACTTTACTGTAAAAAAGAATGAAGGATTTAAATACTTAACTCCTGTAAAAGCATTTATGAAAGTAAACCATCCAACGAAGTTGTATATTGGCCTTATACTTTACTACCTAAGTTGCAGTATTGTCCGAATACATCAGTAGATATTGAAAGAAGTTTCTCTTTGTATAAACATATTTTTACTGATAGAAAACAATCCTTTTTACTAGAAAATTTTGTAAAATATTTAGTAATAAATGCTTTTTATACAATTTCAGGTTAAAAAATTGTTTACCTTTAATTTTTTTTTGCTTTTTTACATCTTTTTTTAAATACATATTTTTTAGAACCCATTCTGGTTCTTTACCCTATTTTACTATAATAAATTAAGAAATATTGCATACCAGTATGCATATTTGGTCAAAAAAATGCATATAACTGCATATTTTAAAGGCAAACAAGGCATATATGCGCATATTTTAGCTGAATTTAAGTGCATATATTCCGCTGTTTAGAGGCAGCATATAATTGAATTTTAATTACTGATAATATAACTATTCTTACATTTAATAATTTCCATACTTTCGCTTGCATCTAATAATCTCCTCTAAGCAGGGGCGGATGGGACCCTACTGACTGGCCCGGGAAAGTTACCTTAAGAGGCCCCCCACCCTATGTAAAAACTGAGTGGTGTCAATGGTGTTTTCTATAAAATAATTGTTACCATAATAATTTAAATGATGAACAATATGTATTTATTTTTTGACATTACACTTTTTTAATATTTACATTAAAAAAAACATAATACGTACGTATTAAAATAAATACATCACTATGGAAATGAAAGTAAACTAAACTAATTAAATTGAAAAACATGTTTATAGATATTGACCTATCTATAACTTATAAAAAATAAATACAAAATAATAAACTATTAGTACATGAAAGGTAGATAATTTAGCATATACATCATCTAAAGTCTAATTATTATGTTTTATAAAGTCTAATATGTATATTCTACATATAATATAAAAGTGAGTTTTTTAATAAGCTACTAGTAGCAGCGAGATCATCAATAACCTTTTGATTATCCACACGATTTACAAAATAATTCATCCAAGGGAATTAAACGATAAAAACCTAGGATTTCGATGTATATGCATCCTCCAAAGAAACTACCCAGAGTAACCAAAAACCCATTGTCATTAAGCCACTTCAATTAATAGAATTCCCAAGTATTCAAAGACAATTAAAAATAAATGCGTGCGACGCTCAATCCCAACAACCAATTCCAAAACAGTATGCTACGGAGCCGGAAACAGGGCCTTTTACCATCGACTTTATCTTCACACGCTAAATTCAATTTGTTGAAAATTGAATCGTTTCGCAGCGCGGATTTATTTAAATTTCTCGATCGAGCGAACGTCAGCCGGAATATCTAGGAGGGTTATAGTGCGTAATTAACCTTCGATGTCTAATTATTATTATTTTGTTCTTTTTTTGCTTTTTTTTGGAACAAAAATTAACTTTTAATCTTTTTCTCCTTAATTAAGGTAACATTTAGTCATTCAAATTTCCTTTTAAACGAACTTTGAATTTTTTGGGCAATTTGTCGAGCCTGAGATGCTTGATTTTATTTAATCAAATTCTAAAATTCAGATAGATCTGTTGATCTAGAATAAATTTTGGATCGAATTTCTTTGAACTTTTAATTGACTGACGCAATAACGTTGTAGGTCGAAATAGTTTTATTATTATTCTCGGTTTTCACGATTTCTGGCTTACGTTGGATAACTGTAGATCAGATAACTACCAGTGTTGTTACAGCCTAGTAGACTTTGCGTTATTTTTAATTGTTTTTTTCTATATATTGTTTTTGCTGCAGTTATCAACGAAGCTTAATTAAACTGAATAACCATAGTTAGTTAGTTATCCGGCATATGTGACGGATCATGATTCGAGACCCGTGAATTAGTCTTTAATTAGGCGATTACTCGATCTAATTGAACTTACCTATAACGAGAAGTTATTTGCAGTATCGCTGGCTTTCAACATATTTTACTGACGTTCTTTTTATTAATGCTTTGAGCGATCGTCATTAATCACAACTGACTATTTCGGAATTTGATTAGATTAAGCGTGTGAATTATTTCACCGAGTAAAGCCTACCTTTTTTTGTTTAAAAATACAGTGTATCCATAAGAATTGATTTACTGAAATTTTCTTCAATTTAATTCTTCATTTTCCTCCTGACCAGCTGTGATATTTTCTTATTAGGTAATAAAACCAATCCTTGTTTGTTTATTCACCTGTTTTATTTAATTAGAAGCGAATCTCCAACAGGACAGGCTGCTTCCGTAAGTATCTGTTTTTTATCATTAGCGCTCAATAATTGAAACGTTCTTGATTATTTTTGATTACTTTTCAATATTTGTTTACTTCTTTCTTTAGTCGTTTTTGATTAATTTTTGAATATTTGTCTTCAAGGACTTTAGTTGTTTTCTTTGGTTAATTCGGGTACTTGCTTTATACCGACTCTGATTTTGATTAATTTTCGGGTAATTATTTTTTTTCCATTATTAATACTGATAAATTGCCGGTATATATATTTAATCTAATTTTCTAACTCATTTTTGTTGTTTTATCGATCGATTTCCCGGATAGAAATAAATAACGAATTTGTGGTATTCATTTATTTTGTCGCGAAGCTTAAGCTAAAACGAGCCCCATATTTCAACTTTGGGGCAATTCTCGCATGTGCTGTCTAAAAGCCCGTGGCGCCTTAAATAAATCAACCCACACCCTACTCTCCGGCATTTGAGTTAGGACCTAATTTATACGCTCGGCGACAGCTCGTTTTAGCCTACGCATTGATATACTTTATTTCATTCAATATCTAATTTTTAAATTCTCGAAATAAATTTTTCTTTGTTCCTTTGATTTGAGATTATTCAGTCGCAGTTCCTTCTAAGCTGGAGTGAAAGTTTGCGCCCATTAGAAGGACAGAAAGGGCGTAATAAATTTTTGGCGCCCAACGCGGGGCTTTCCGCATTGATATACGCTAGACAAAACGGTTCGTGACACGCTTTATAACAATTTCGAATTTGACTATATAAAGAAAAATAATTAGAATGTTTCCCAAGTATAAAATTACATTGAATTTAAATTAGTAGTAATATACTTGATAACGACGCAGTCTGCACCTTCAAAGAATCGATGACGTTTCGCCCGTGCCCCGTGCGCCACGCGACTTTGGATTCCCGGGAAATACCTAAAGGCGCGTTTTCACGGGTCGATCTGAGTTGAACGATTTGGGTCGATTATTGAATCGAAAGAAAATTGAATATGTAAACCACCTTTCGGCTTGCCCGTTCGGCGGAGTGAGTCGATTCGACGGAAGTAGAAAGACTGTTTACTTTTGGTGGGCGATTGCCGCCGAATCGATGTCGAACGACTAGAATGGAATCAGTAAACATCTCGTCGTACAGATTTGTATTGTTGCTTCGAATTATTCCGATAATTTTTTCTAAAAGTTCTTCAAAATGTGCATTATCCATTCTTAGATGATTCCTATAAGCCTCTGGATCTTCTACAACCAATTCTTGAAGCAGACTTTGTGCTGCGCCATGGGTATTTCGTCTTAAAATCCATGGTCTGGTCCAACATCTTTGTTTTTTTCTTCTTTTTTAATTTTGTCATTATTTCATCCCGAATTAAACAACAAATTAATGGCACACCTACATCAATAATTCTACGTGGACATGCATCGCCTACCATGTAAACCTTTGTGCTTTCAACACAGGTCGAACGACCCAAATCGTTTAATTCAGATCGACCCGTGAAAACGCGCCTTAACTGAGATCGAGATTCGAGCGGCAGCGACAGATATTATTTTGACGTGCCTCGGGGTATTTTATTTTTACAACTTGACAACCCTAGACACTAGCCCTAGCACCTAGTCACTTCACTTACCATAAGAAAATCTCTTCTTTACTTGCATCCTCAATAGATTCATAATATCTATAATAGATATTATGTATCTACTGTATACATCTCTTTTTCAGTACACGCACTGCACTTAATTTTTTAATAATCGTGTTATGATATGCTTGATATGTTACTGCGTTTAAAATAGAAATATTCGGTAATTACCTAGAATCGTTTCTTTCGGGTCCACTATCCATACATTAACTTAAACTTACAGAGACACAGATACAGTAATCAGTAATGACACTCACGCGTATAGCGGAATTGCTGCGTTGCCAGTTGAAATTGTTTTGTTATTTGTAACGTTTAATACCAGGTTTCTAACCTACTTATATTATATACTTTTCTATTTAAATTTAGATTTATGTGGGATAGATTAAAATTAACATTTTCTCCAAATGAGAGAGTAATAATTATAGACCGAGAGCCAAGAGTCAAGAGGCCTCAACAAGTTTTATTAACACGCGGTATTTAATTTTTAGGCCTGTGGCTCATCTGTAGTTTGTAGCAGCATGATACACCATAGTAAGAGGCCCCTCGGGAAATTTTCCGTTCTCCCGGCCCCCCCTTCCGCCGCTGCCTATAAGATATTATGAATTAATTTTAAATTTTTAATTGTTATTCTATGATTATTTTCAAAACCGGCAACATTTCATTTTTCTGTTTTACCATACTATAAGTTTTAACGAGTTATGTGTTCCTTGAATCTCGTTGGTATAGATCTAGCTTGGCCAACATAATTTGTTTTTTCGCGGTCAGCGGAACTTAACCTTTATCGTAATTAAAAAAATTAAAGGTACGAACTTTAAGGAAGGTGAGATTTTAATCTCGTTTGATGTCAGCTCATTATATTCTAGTGTACTAATCGCACAGACCTTGAAATACCTTGGTAAATTACTTAAGGTGAATAATTTTGATAACGAAAACAAACACGAATATTTAACTTTAACCAAACTTTGCATGAATCAAAATTATTTTCAATATAAAAATAACTATGACCAACAACTTGAAGGAACGGCAATGGGCAACTGTATATCGCTGTTCTTAGCAAATATTTCCATGAGTAAATTTTAAAATTAAATCAGTCAGAAGATAACTACCTATTTTCCAGGGGCATGTTGTGGATGACATTTTTTGCGATTTGTGACACAAAAACTGCAAATGTCAAAGATTTTGTAACAAAAATAAACAACCGTTTCCACACAATTAAATTTACTCATGATGTCGATAACAATGGCCAACTACCATTTTTGGATACTTTAGTAATAATTAGTAACGATAAAAACACACTAGAATTTGATATTTATATAAAGAATACTGCCACTAACTGATATATTCCTAAAGAATCATTCCAATACACCGTATGGTTAATAATTTTCCTCTAAGTAAGGAAATATTTAGCAATGAAAAAGAGAAAACTAAGAACATAGCAGGTTAATGGCACCTTTCGGTAAAGAAATATTTAAAAATGAAAACGTGAAAATTAAGAATATAGCGAAAGTTAATGGTTTCAATACTAACTTAATAGACTAATTAATAGGCGTGCCCTTAGAAAGACGATTCGTGATTCCACTTCCATATAAATCCTCAGTGTGCTCCAAAAAGTTTTTAAGGGCATATAGATTTAAAATTAGTATATTAAACTCAGCTTAATATTAAGAAATTATTGGGTGATCAAGGGGCAAAATTGAAACATTAGAAAAATGAGGAATTTATGAGACTGGACTATAACCAAAAACATGTCGGGCAAACTAGCAGATCTATTCAAACCAGATTCAAAGAACATATAGCTCGCTTAAAGTATGGTAGAACAGAAAAATCAAGTGTTGCCAAGTATGCTTTTGAAAATAATCATAGAATAACAATTCAAAATTTAAAATTAGTTCATATTATATCTGAGAGGAAATTATTAGACGTTTCCGAAAGTATAGAAATTGTTAAGTGTTAGAACAGTTGAAATAGAGGTAGAGGTCCTATTCCGTATAGTCCGTGTATTGGTTAATCGAGCGTGACTAGTAGGATCCCAGGATTTTTGGTTTCGCAGGATTAAGCATCAAATTAATATAAAATAGAGTTAGGTAGATTATAAGGTAAGATTTAAGAATCTCCTGATGATGCTAACATGGCTAGCGAAACGCGGGTCGTGTGCCATAACTCTGCTTCGGTTTTGTGGATAAAACTGTGATGTGATGTCAGAAATATTGTGATTTGCGGGGTTCTACGTTATATGCTGATATAAAGTGCTAAAATAAATTACCACATAAATAGTTTAGACTTCAATAGCTTGAAAAAGAATATTAAAAATTGCTTACATAAAAATGTTAGAAACACTTCTGATTTGTATTTCCTATATAAATAAAGTTATTTGAATATTTTTTTTTATTTGCTTTGTTATTAGGCTTCAGGTCCAATGTGTACGTGGTGGTTAAAGTCAATTTAAGATTATTTAAAATATTTTGTCTATGCCTATAGAAGGATGCGATATTTTGCGCTTTCTAAAAACAAATGATGCCGCAAACATATATTTGCATAGCCCTTTCATCATTTTCGATATTTTTGGAAATTTTGCATCTTTGACCACTGTCGTATCTTGGTTCTCCTGTAACTTATCAGAAAGGTGATAAATGAAGTTATTGATTTTTTCATGTATAATCTAGTGGCGTACTCAGATATTTTTATTATTATTATTTTTGGGAAATAAACCAAACTTGCATTTTTAAATGAGCCATCTTATATGTTTTTATATAATATGATTTAGAGTATCACAATCATCTCAAAAATTAATAACATTTTGTATTTATTTTTTAGTAGGCCATGATGGGTATCTCAAAAAACAAACTATTACTGGTTTGATTAACGCAAAAAAATATATATTTTCCGACTCACAATCTAATAATTAAGTTAGAATGAAAAAATAAAAATAGTGATGTATGCAAATTTCTCATAAATATTGTTGGCACATATACATGTTATTTTGTAGGTATCGACATAGAAAGAAATTTAAAATTCTTAAATTTGGAGACCTTACAGGTTCATTTGTTCACCTGCAAAATTAATAACGCCCGCCCTGTTGCAGATACAAGTTGTTAAGATGCGCTACTCTTCTATTGTTTCTGGCACAATGTTTTCAATAACTTCTAAATATTCATTTACCCTTCAAATATTATAATAAACATGATTTTTCGTTCCATCTTTAGGCAAAGAAACACTAAATCCAAACCTGACCTGCCGTTCCCGTGGAAATGTTACATGCTGATTATCCACCGACCAAATGCTCGTATTCTGGCACTGGTAAAATGAGCATCATCAGATTATACGATTCTTTCAAAGTTATGTTCCCTTTTAAAATTTTCTAAATAAAGATTTCAAAGTTCTATTCGGCGCTGTGCGCCACCAGGATGTAACTTTTCGGCAAGGTGGAATGTATACGCCTTAAACTTATATTTGTTTAGGATTGTTTGATGTCCTGATTTAAAAACTTGTGCTATGTTTCTGCAAACGTTACTCGGATTTATTTCAGTTGACGCTACAAAATTTATTTGATCAATATCCCGGATTTCCTTGTTGTAGATTGTATGGGAAGACTTAGAAAACTAACTAAATTTGGTTTTTTTCTGGATATCTATGAAAAATATGGTTTTATACATTTCGAATAGAAGACAATACAAAAATTCTTATTTATTGGAATTGGAATACACTAAGGCTTCATCTGTTTTTTCTCTCATTGAATATAATTAACGCCCATGGCGTATTTTTCATAGTTCTCAAATTTATATTTGTGTAATAGAAATTTGATTTTTAGCTCTTAATCAAAACTTGAGATTCAAATTAGAGAAAACGAAACAGAAAACCTGCATATTTTGACAAAAACCCAAGAATTTTTGAAAACTACAAAACTATCCACTAAGTTGGGGTTTCAAACCTTGAGCAAAATTTACTAAAACAGAGTTTTACCATAATGCCGAAACATAGTTTTTGCACTTGACGCCCATGTCGCTAACATATTTGCGTCATCATTAGATAATTAAAACTGTTTTAAACTTTTCATGACTAAAGTGCCTATATTGTTGGTTAGACTTAGCGATATTTGGCAGACTAGATAAGTATCGTTTAAAAAAAGAAGGTTTGTTGGATAAAATAAAAAAACCAGCTGTAGTAGCTTTTGCAGCCTTCGCTAGGGAGAGTGTTTTAAAAAGTTCACAGTTTTTAATTTTGCCCCGACATCCTAAACTGATTGATGGATGCATCAGAATCGGAAAGCAAATTAAATTTTATAGCAAAAATCTTAAAAGCGCATGTCGGTATCTTCATTCGATTTAAAGCTATCGCTTAAAGAATATCTATTAATAAATTTATTGAAGAAACAATTTATTTTTCAAATACTTTTCAAAGTTCCGTGATAAAGCATGCTATAGATAAATAAAAAACAATAGTTTTAAACTTCGTTCTCAATATAATATCATAGTAATTATAACAACAATAAGAATAATGATAATAATAATAACATAAAACAGAAACTTTATAAATGTTCAAAGTGTTCATCGTTATTGGCCACACATAAATTCTCTTCAATCGTCTCGCTAATCTTTTAAAAATACATCTTGAATGATGACATCTTGCAGAATATCTAGATCTACATATTCTCTCTTATCAATAAGAGCATGTTGCAAACCATAAAAATAAACGGCTAATATAACAATCGCTTCCTCGTTCGAAATCAACATAATTTAAAAATATAAATCGGTAGCTTTTATCAATAACGATCAAAACAGATGATCACAATAAATTTTTGGGAAAAGTCGTCGTTTCCATGGAAACTCTCCGCTACTTAGAATGGAGTGTAAAAATGCTATTTAAGTAAATTATTTATTCAATAAATGCTTTAATAAATATACTTTCAGTGATAATTCGAAAAGAATGAAGATATCGGCATGCGGTTTTAACATTTTATCTTGCAATTTTGATCTACTTACCGATTATCAAATTAAAAAAACGGTGAGCGTTTTAAATCACGCCCCCCTAGCGAGAAATAATTTCACAAATACCGTTAAGTTAAACGCAAGCTATAGTCACTTTAGGTATTTCTCGAAAAATTCTTGTCTGTGCATTCCAGTGCATTTATAATTGCTTCGTTCTCATTTTAATATAAATTTCATATTGCTTCGATAATTTGTCTCTGAATTTCTTCAATATTTTTAGTTCTTTCCCTATACTCTATTTTTCAAAAGAAAGAAAGCTATCCATGAGTGTTAAATCTGGGGCCAGTTGATTATTCAATATCTACCCATCCACACTTGATAATAATTATTATAAAGAAAGCCTTTTGCTGCCCGAATATATGCGTCTTGTTGCCAAATTATACGTTGCCGAGTTTAAAAGGTAATTCATCGATAAAGTGTTCAATTTCATTTTCCAAAAGTTCCACATATTTTAGCACATTTAAGGTCCCACGGATAAAAACCGGACCTAAGAGCGTATGCCTCAAAATAGCCAAAATGCGGTACCAAACTTATTGAGAAACGTCCTTGAAAAGCAATTGGCTCAAGAGCTTGTGGATTTTGATCCAACCAAATATTCTCCTTTTGTCAAATATTAGCAGAAAATAAAGATTAATTAGTAAATCATACTTCAAATATCAATGCCTTGACGTCTGAAAAATAAACTTTTATCTGCGGGTAGCAGCAGGTATCTAACTAGGTAAGCAATTATATCGAAAAAATCATAGTATTTCGTAATTTCAAAACATTCAATATTTCAAAAACCGTTAAGTTTTTAAAAACAAAAGTATGTGTAAAAGCAGATGAAATCAATTATTTTTGTCCGGAATGTTTTTTATTTTAAGTGGCTCTCACTTAAC